>JAULJZ010172391.1:0-24062 GCA_032270985.1 Heliamphora pulchella
GAAAACAAATTACAAATAGATTTTTTTTTAAAATTAAGCTTGAATAAATTTATTTTTATATTTAGTATTTTTTTAATTTTTTGATCAATAAATTTTATTTTAATTTACATTATCAAGGAAAAATAAAAAAACAACAATAAATTCTAAAAAAATGCTAAATGAATAATATACTATTTGGCTATTCCAAGCAAACTTAAAAATATCTCAATTTTTATAAAAACATGACAACAAATTTAGAATGCTTTTTTTTCAATTTAACAAATAAACTGAGGTAGTTTATATTTTGCACCACCATTATAAAAAATTTGAGATAACAACTAATTTTTTAATCTCATTAAGTTGAGATAAAAATTATTTTTTTAACCTTATTTTTACTTACTAATGAGATTTAAAATTATTAATCTAAATAATAAAATATTTCAATTTTTAAAAATATATGTAAGAAAATTTTATTTTAATGGTTGAGATGCAATCTTCGTTAGAATTGAAGGGTTAAGATTATTTTACCAATTTTCATACATCCTGCCCATTTTTTTCCCAACCTCCCAAATCTTTGTATTTGTGCGCCTCTCTGTCTCTCTCCCTGGGTTCCTAATTTTTCCCAACTCGGTGCAGTGCCCTCCCCCAACCCTAGGTTCCACCACTCATTCACCTCTCGCGGTTTCGCCGCCGCTCGCTCACGCCTCTTGCGATTTCACCGCCGCTCGAAACGTTAGTTTGCAGATGTGTAAAAAGAGGAGAGGGTCCTTATTCTCTCTGGCGTCGTTCTCTTAGTTACTATTCTTTACTTGTTTGCTTTTGTTATTTTTATTTTTTATAATTATTTTTATAATTACATATCGAATATTACAAATGAGATTTATGATAAAGTACTACATGAATAAAGTGATTAACTTTTTGATTTTATTTGTAACAGATTATTCGGCGGAAGAAGAAGACGTTGTTCGTTTGAAGTAATCAGGCTATTTTATTGAGTGGCGTAGTAATAAATTTGTAATTAATTTCAATATATGTAATGTTTTTAGTTTTTTTAGGTTGGTGGATAATATTTATGGTGTTATGATCTTCATGAATGCGATTGATTGTAATTCATTTGTCGGATGTTATTTATGAATTAGACGGGTTTTACATTATTTCAATGTAATTTTTAATATTTTATTGTAATTTAATAAATTCAAATGCTTGGATATTTTTGTTCTGGACAAAAAATTAGAAAAATCTATTATTTATTATTTTTAAATAGTTATTTGCGACTTTTTTAGTCGCAAATAACTATTTTTTTTAAATATTAGAAGAGTATTTGAGACGGCAAAGTGCCGACGCAAAAACTATTTGAGACGGCAGTTTACCGACGCAAAAAGTATTATTTTTGCGACGGTATTAGTAACTGTCACAAAAGAAATCGTTTTTTAATTTTTTTGCGACGGTTTTTAAGCCGTCTCAAAAATTCATTTTTACCGATGCAAATTTATTTGAGACGGTAATTTCCGACGCAAATAATTTTTGCGACCCCAGTATGTATTACCACCATTTGCCGACGCAAATACTCTTCTGCGACGGTTAATTGACCTTTAGCGACGGAATGCTCCCAACGCAAAAGCCCTTTTTTTAGTATTGATATTTTAAGCGATGCAATTCATTAGTCTCACAACAAAAGTACGCACAACATAAAACAAGTCGGCCCATGCATTATGACCATTGGGCCCCAATCCAATAAGACTCCCAACTTTTTCTTTTTGGACTTTTCCTACTGTTGTACTGTAATTAGAATATATATATATATATATATATATATAGTTGTACTACAATTAGAAAATATCTGTAAAAATTACGTGGTTGTACTGCAATTAAGTCGGCCCATGCATTATATTTATTATTTTTTAAAAATTAAACATAAGTTAATCGCGTGATTGTTGATATCTAATTAATTTGAATTTTATTTAATTATTGACTCTACTAACATTAGTGGTATGTTTGAAGTTCAAATACACAACGAAACTAGATTCGATATAATTATATTATTTAATTCAATTTTCTCGTTGTGTAAGAGATTATTAAAATCACGTTATATCCTATCTTATATTTAAGGTAAACTCATTAAACATATTTAACTAATTCAATACTAGGTTTAGAGTGAAAAATGTAACAATAAATAATAACCATTTTTCTTAAAATTAGTGAAAAATGTAACAATAAATAATAACCATTTTTCTTAAAATTAAGTTATTCTTATGCAGCATAATAATTTTAAATTTGGGTAGATTACACTGACATCCCCTGAGATTTGATCAAATAAAGTCAACCCTACTTTTTTGGACAAATTACACCAGCACCCCTTAACAGTTAACGTCGTTAACGAAATTGATAAAAATACAATTTTATCCTCAAGCATTAATTCTTGTTAGGATTAAAAATAAAAACATGAAAAAAAGAAGAAGAAGAAGAAGTGAGGAAGAAGTTGTGCCAGCCGTGCCAGTCGCCGCCGTCCACCGCCGTGCCAGTCGCCGCCATCCAGGACAATCGCCACCGCCATCCAGGATCATCGCCCCAAAATCTCATCTCTCTCTCTCTCTCTCTCTCTCTCTCTCTCTCCTTCCACCGCCGTGCTAGTCGCTGCCGTCCAGGACCGTCGCCACCGTTGGCGACTTCTCCGCCGCCGTCCAAGACCGTGCGGTGCCCGTTCTTCCTCTTCCTTTCTTTCTTTCTTTTTTTTGAGCTATTACACTCACAATCAATTCTAAAATATAAATTATTTCTCGATCGACAACATTTACTACCCTTTTGTCGACCTAACGCTGCTAGTGAACGGTTTGGATCGTCGGTAAATTACTCTAGCAAATTCAAGCCAAATAATTATTGTTTTATAAACTTTATAAAAAAAATAGATTTGATTTGAGGGGCGAAATGAAAATAAATTTAATGACACAAACGGAACCCTAACTACGTTAACTGCTAAGGGGTGTTAGTGCAACAATATTTCAGTTTGTAAGGAAGGTCAGCGTAATTTGTCCAAAAAGGTGGAGTTGACTGTATTTGACCAAAACTTTAGGGGAGGTCAGTGTAATTTACCCTTTAAATTAAGCATAGTAATAAATTAACTCATACACTTAATACCATATCAATGCTATTTAAACAAATTAAAAATTGTCAGTCTTAGGCAATTTAAGAGGGAGGCAAATTGGATTTTAAAATAATAATAACTATCCTAAAAACCTTTTAAAAAATCTTTTTAAATTCACAAAACAAATATGACAATAAACAAGAGTATAAGCGCAGCAGTGAAATTAAATGGGTAAGAGAGAAAAATTTGAACCAGACAGCAAGATTTTATAGTGATTCGGATTCTTTCAAACCTACGTCCACTTTTTAAGACTACTCTCGAGAATTTACACTATAAGCGAATGCTTTACAAGCGCATTCAAAAGCCTTTACAACTTTGAAGGTGTTTCACAAACAATCTTATTTTTCTAAACACTCTTCAGCTCTTCTTTTAGAAGTTCAACACACTCTCTTAAAGGATTACATGGGTGACTCACTCTTTACAATAAATGAAATTGAATGAAAGATTCAGTAGTCACAATCACTCCTTACAATGATTTAATAATAAATAAGCAAGGAGTGAGAGAATTAGAGCTGAGGAGTAAATGAGTCTTTAATGATCAAGAGAAGATTTTTGGCTTTCAATGCATTCAATAGAACAGTAATTTAATAGTTTAAAGCATTGAAATTTACTCATTTTATAGCCCACTAATGTTAATGATCATTGATTGTTGGTGAAGACAATTAATACTATGAAGAAGTTACCGTTTAAACCAGTGCTATTTTTGAAATCCCTCATAAGTGTCGACACAAAGCTTCTTGGTGTCGGCACAAGTTGGTCTTGGCTTTGGTTCTCAACAAAAGTGTTGACTCAAACATCATGAGGTGTCGACCAAACTTTTGGATTTTCAACACCCACACCTTGGTGTTGACTCATGGTGAATTCGGTGTCGATCCTTTCATTACTTCAGTTTTTCAACTTGAAGCTTGGTGTTGACTCATATTAGAGTTGGTGTCGACTCAAGGCTTCATGTCTGCTTTGGTATCAACTCATGTCTTCGTTGGTGTCGACCTAATTAAGAGACTTTAGCTACTATAATTTTGGTGTCGACATTCCTCATCTTTGGTGTTAACTCAACCAAGCAACACTGGCTACTGAAATTTTGGTGTCGACACTTTCCATCTTTGGTGTCGACTCAGCCAAGCAACTTTGGCTACTAGAAAATCAGTGTCGACACTCCACATCTTTGGTGTCAACTCAAACAAATGACTTTGGCTATTGGAATTTTGGTGCCAACCCTTTTCTTCTTTGTTGTCAACCCAAACTTCTGGTTTTTTGGAGGATGCATTTGGTGTTGACTCATCTGTTCGTTGGTGCCAACACATATAGGTCAAAGTCCAGGTGATCACCTGATGTCTTGATGTCGACTCATTACATCGTTGGTGTCGACACACTTTGACTTGGTCGGATGGTGTCTAAATGTCAACTCGTTTCATCTTTGATGTTGACACAAGAATCAGGAGGTCCGAAGGATCACTTGGTGTTGACTTAAGTGTGCATTGGTGTCGACACAAGTTGATTTCTGTCAAGGTGCTAAAGTGTCGACTCATGTGTATGTTGGTGTCGACTCAACTTGTTCTTCGGTCCTTGACTTGGTGTCGACCCAAGTTGTAACTGGTGTCAACTCAACTTAGATCCTGGTCAATACTAGAGGTGTTGACACAATTGGTCATTGGTGTCGACACCAAACTATTCTCCTAAAACGTCTCAAGCAAAGTGTTAAGCATGTCGACCCTAAACCTTAAAGGTGTCGACACGATTAAAAATGTAAGACTTCAAGCCGAGTGTGCAAAGAGTATGGGCATATGATAATACAAAAAGAGATGTTTTGGGCCTAGTAAATTTCACTGTGGTAGTGGGAACGCTGGAGAGAAAAGTATAATTCCATGTTCTCGACATTCCTATCTCGTTTAATTTATTGTTGGGAAGATCGTGGCTGCATGATCTAGCAGTTAGAGCAGTCCCATCAACCTTACACCAAAAAGTAAAGCGGATCAAGGTAGGAGTAACTATTACCATACTGGGTGAAATTGGCTTGCCAATCCCGCTTAGTGACACTACCCCTCTCCTCGAGATCCAACATGGAAAAGAGGATCTCCTTCTAAATGGGTTCGACTTTAACGAGACTATAAGGCTGTACAAGTTTTGATGAATGAAGATAAAAACTATGTGAACCCCAAAGTTGTGGCCATGATGAAGACAATGCCCTATTTCCCAGGAATGGGATTGGGTAAGCATTTGCAAGTGATTTTAGAACCAATCCCTGTAAACGACAATCGTCATGGATACGGACTAGGGTATAAGCCAGAGGAGGAAGAACTGAGTATGGGAAAGTATGGGGCCACGTTGAATGAATGTTTTATCAAGGAGGGGGACGACTTCCCCTACTACGGGTTTCCCGAGCCGTGGACAGAGAAGGAGATTAAACAAAAGTTGTTGGGCCTAGAAATCTTTTTTGGCCACCACTTGTCTGATAGCGAAGAAGAAGTAGAAATATGGCAGATGGGATTCACTAAAAAAGTGCCAACAAAGTGGGTAGTCCATTGCGAGGAAAGAGATCTGGGTTCTTTCTTCAATGACGAGATGGACCGAGTGCGTATAGGAAACTAGGAGGATAAGGACGTGCTGATGATGGAAACCGACGCGCCTACGGATTACACCACGTTTATCATGAATGCTGATGTGATGAAAAAGAGTCAGCCTTTTGAGTCTTTTCTTATACAAGATGTAACAAGTGAGTTAAAGTCCGAGTCTGTTGAATCTATTTTCATCAAGTCTGTTAACAATGTTTGTAATGGTAAGTCTGTCGAGAATGCATCTGTTGGCATCCCGAGCCCTTCTCACTTTAAGTCTCAGGTTGTAACTCCCTTTGAAATCGATGAAATGAAATCGGATTCTACTTACTTCGCTGTGTCTCAAATATTTTGCATTGATTCTGAAAATTTTGAAGCATTTGAGGAGGATATTCCCCAAGAATTAAAGCTTTAAATTGAAAAGGAAGAAAAAATGTGGGCTAAACCTGTAATTGAAAAAACTGTTTTAATAAATCTCATTAATGATAAAGATCCACAACTAGTTCAGGTCGGTTCTACGTTGTCTTTAGAGCAACGTGAACAGTTAATCTTTTTATTAAAAAAATTTAAAGATGTTTTTGCATGGTTCTACAAATATATGCCTGGCATAAATCTCGACATCGTACAGCACCAAATCCCCTTTTACCTCGATACCAAACCCGTTAAGCAAAAGCTTAGAAGGATTAAACTGGGTTGGGCGCTCAAGATCAAGGAGAAGGTTACCAAGCTAATAGACGCTAGATTTCTTATGGTTATAGAGTATCCGATGTGGGTTGCTAACATCGTCCCAGTACCGAAGAAAGATGGAAGAATCTGAGTGTGTGTCGACTTCAGATATCTTAATAGGACTAGTTCTAAGGATGACTTTCATCTTCCCCACACGGATGTATTGGTAGACAACACCGCTAAGAATTTGCTCTTATCTTTCATGGATGAATTTTCAGGGTACAAGCTAATTTTGATGACGCCAAAAGATCAAGAGAATACTACCTTCACGACAGTTAGGGGCACCTATTATTACATGGTCATGCCGTTCGAATTGAAGAACACGAGAGCAACCTACCAAAGGGTTACTACCACATTACTGCATGATATGATACACAAGGAAGTAGAGGTGTATGTTGATGACATTATCAGGAAGTCCAAGACCTAAGAAGGGCATGTTGTCGCACTAAGGAAATTCTTCAAGCGGATTAGAAAGTATAGGACGCGGTTGAACCCATAGAAGTGTGCTTTTGGAGTTACAACAAGAAAGATGCTCAGGTTTATGATCACACAGCGAGGCATAGAAGTGGGTCTATCCAAGATCAAAGCCATCCTTAAAATACCTCCCCCAAGAACCGAGAAAGATGTAAGGAGTTTCTTAGGGAAGATTCAGTTTATTAGCCAATTCATTACCAAGTTAGCTACTACCTACGAACCTCTATTTTGACTCTTGAAGAAGGAAACCAAGTTTCAATGGGATTAGTAGTGTCAAGATGCTTTCGATGCCATAAGACAGTACCTGCAAAACCCGCCAGTCCTTTCACCACCAGAACCCGACAATCCTCTTGTACTGTATCTATCAGTGATTGATTCAGCAATAGGGTGTATGCTTGCACAAGAAGACGAAGCCAAGGTAAAAAGAGTTATTTACTATTTAAGCAAGAATATGACAGATTGTGAACGTCGATACACGCCTTTGGAGAAAACTTGTTGGGCGCTAATTTGGACATCCAGAAAGTTACGCCATTACATGCTAGCATACCGAGTCATTCTAATATCGAGGATGGACCCGCTCAAATACCTCTTTGAGAAGCCAACATTGACAGGGAAGTTAGCTCTTTGGTTGCTAATGTTAACTAAATTCGACCGGTAATGCGTCACAAGAAAATATGTAAAAGGGAGAGCCGTTGCAGAATTTCTAGCCAACCATCTCATTGAAGGAGAAGAAGAACCCGAATTTGAGTTTCCCGATGAACATGTATTGAAGATCGATAAGGATCTTTGGACCTTGTATTTCGATGGAGCTTCAAACCGATATGGGTACATGATAGGTATACTCCTAATCACCCTCAATAATTCCCATATCCCGTTGGCTTATAAGTTACATTTTGAGGTTACTAACAATCAGGTCGAATACAAAGCTTGTCTAGCCAGATTGGAAGCAGCCTTAGAACTAGGGACAAAGAAGTTGGAAGTCATAGGGGATTTAGCTTTGGTCGTCTCCTAAGCAATAGGAGAATGGAAAGTTAAAGAAGAGAGGTTGATCCAGTACCATCGAGAGCTCAAAATGATAATCCCCAACTTTGAAAGTGTGGTATTCACTTATGTCCCGAGGTTGCAGAATAAGTTTGTTGACGCCTTGGCTACTTCAACATCGATAATAGAAATACCACCCGTGGTAAGGTTGGGACCCTTAGAAATCTAGCAACAAGATACACTCGCAATTAATAATATTTTTGCTATCCGAGAAGTCGATGATGGACTATCCTGGTATCATGACATTAGGAAGTTCATTGAGAATGGGGAGTATCCTAGTCAAGCTAGCAAGAAGGATCAAAGAGCTATCAAGAGACTTGTTACATAGTTTGTGATCTATGGAGGAAGGCTGTGCAAGAGAGGATATTTGGAGATTAATAAGTTTTGTGTTAACATAGAAGAGGAACACGAGTTGAGGAAAGAGGTTCACAGAGGAGTTTACGGGCCTCACATGAATGGAATGATGCTAGCTTAAAAGATCCTGCGCCAAGGGTATTTCTGGATGACAATGGTGACGGACTATCACCAGTTTGTTCGGAGATGCTGAAAATGCCAAGTTCACGCAAACCTCATCCATGTGCCGTCATCTCAGCTCTATAACATGACATCACCTTGACCGTTCTTAGTTTGGGGAATCGATGTGATAGGAAAGCTCACACCCAAAGGATCGAATGAGTTCATCCTAGTAGCAATTGACTATTTCACGAAGTGAGTATAGGCCTCCTACTCTGTTATGAAGGCCTCTCAAGTAGCTCTATTCATCAAGGAGAATCTTGTTTGTCGATAAGGGGTACTACACAAGATTATTTTTGACAATGATTCTCATTTTCAAGGAGAAGTTTTAGATCTTTTAAAGAAGTATCGAATTGTCAGTCATAAGTCTTTTCTATATAGACCATAAACCAATGAAGCCGTGAAAACTTCTAACAAGATCGTGAAGAAGATTCTACAAAAGGCGATAGAGGGGAAGTAAAGGTTGGCCGAAAAAGCTATCACTTGCACTTTGGGGGTATCGAACATCGATTATGACTTCTACCGGAGCAACACCGTATGCATTGGTCTATGGAATGGAAGCCGTTCTATCCATAGAGTTGGAGATTCCATCTTTGAGGATAATGGTCGAAAGCAGTATTCCCGAGTCAAATTGGCGGAGGGACAGATTTGAAGAACTACTCCTGTTTAACGCAAGAAGACTAAGGGCGTTCTTTCACATCCAAGGGTATCAAAGAAGGATAGCTCGGGCATTCAATAAGAAAGTTAATTCTCAAAATTTGAAGGCAGGTGACTTAGTTCTCAAAGAAATCAGAGCTCTGATCTTTGACCCAAGGGGCAAGTTTAAACCTAATTGGGTCGGACCTTATCTTATCAAGACATTGATGTCAGGAGGCGCTACTATCTTTATGGATCTAGATGGGAATGTTTCCTTTACACCCATCAACTCAGACCAACTCAAAAAGTTCTATCCTTGAAAGAAAGCCCACCAAAAAGGAAAGTGTCAAAACCCGAGTGTAACCCAAACCTCGAACTACGTTATGGCCTGATTCCCTTCCTGGGGATACATAGGCAACTTCTGTCAGAAGTTCGGCCCAAACCTTTGTTCAGATTCTCCCCTTTGTAACCATGTTTCAAGTAATGGATCAATGCAAAAGCTTGTTTTAAGTTTTTCTAATAAATTGGTTATATTGCAACGAAAATCTGAAAGAGCAGTCTTAGAGATCACCACAAACTAAAAATGGAGAAAATTTCATTAAGAGGTTTTACTACTTCATTTTTTATTATGAAAATAAGAGAGGCTCGCAAGTAATCATTCTAAGAAACTAAAAAGGAAACAAACAAAATATCGGAATACAACAAAGAAGAGTTAAGTTCTTCTCCTCTTTTCATCTCCTCCCTGTCGCGCACTGCGCTCTATCTCTATCCTAAGCCAAGCCTTATAATCCTCAAAAAGTCTGTTGTCAAACTCTCTGCCAATCAACATCCTCAGTCACAAAGACCAAGCCCGCTAGTACTGACCTAAGAAAGGGGCTCGATGTGTGGAACTGTACAGATGGCTCACGGCAGTATCGGGTCTAACCTGTAACACCCCGACCCTTCTCATGACAATGATTTTATCCGCTTTGGGAAAAACCCTCACAGTTTTGTTCTTCCCAGAAGGTCATCCATCCTTACATTACTCCAGCATGAGAACGCTTAACTGCGGAGTTCTACTAGGGTCTCTACCACTTGGGAAAAGGCCTCGTTGAATGTAAGGGTCTAAGATTTTTCTTTTATAGCCTAGGAACTCTCTCTCTCTTTTCGATGTGGGTTATCAAGATATCACAATCCACCCCCCTTAGAGCTGCGCGTCCCCGTGCGGTAGCCTGCCTGTTCTGGTAGCGTGCCAGTCCTTATCGACCTCCTCACTCAGCAGCCCGCCCACATGACAAGCGAGACGTGCAGTAACCTGCCTGTTCTGGTAGCATGCCAGTCCTCATCGACCCACCCACTTAGCAGCCCACCCACATGACATACGAGACAATAAGGGCCCACATTCGGAGGTAGGGAGAGTCGGCTTTGATACCATATGTAACACCCCAACCCTTCTCATGGCAGTGATATTGCCCACTTTGGACAATGCTCTCACGGTTTTGTTCTTCCTATGAGGTCACTCATCCTTGCATTACTCCAGCGTGAGCACGCTTAATTACGGAGTTTTGCTAGGATCTCTACCACTTGGGAAAAGACCTCATTGAATGTAAGGGTTCAAGGTTTTTCTTTTATAATCCAGGAATTTCCTCTCCTTTTCTGATGTGGGATACCAAGATATCACATGACTTGAGTATACACATACTAACGGAGAATGCGATATTGATAATAGAAAGTGGCTAGTTTCAAGCCGACCAATAAAACCCCCGAGTGACCCATAGTGGCCGTAGTTATGAAAGATATCTTCAGCCAGGGGCATAACCAGGAGATAACCTCCCCGGCTAAAGAACTCAGATAGTCCTTCCAAGCAGCTTCAGTCGAACAAAGGCGATAAACCTGATGGCGGATGAAGGACTTCACACTGTAGCTGTCAGATACAAGTTTCTCCAGCAAGTTCACCTTCTCTATCAACCAAACCTGAGAGAAACAAAGAAAAAGAAGAGCTGAGAAGGAAAATAGAGAGAGAAAAAAAGAGAGAGCTGAGCGAGAAATTAGAGAGAAAAATAGAAAAATGAGAGCTGAGCGAGAAAATAGAGAGAAAAATAGAAAAATGAGAGTTGAGTGGAAAAATTAAGAGAAAAATAGAAAATGGAGAGCTAAATGAACCACCTGCAGTAGGAGAGCACTGCTAGCAAAGTAAGGGACACCCTTGGTATGAACTGCATCAAGACCGAGGAACGTCTCAACAAGGACCAGTGGAACAGGAACCCGACCCACGTGGATCTGATGAGCCACATCCATTAAAGAAGAGCTGACTCACCCATTGGAAGGGCCCAAGAGAAAGCAAGCCAAGAGACAAATACAAAGAGCATAGCGACGCTAACGCTAAAAAGGAAGTCACCAAGGGAACCCCAAGGTTCGAAGCGGTCTATGATCCTTGTCACATCGAGGAATCCGTCATGAGTGATCAGTGACCTCTCACATCTAGAATAGCCACAAATCTGCATCAACTGATCCTTGGGACTCGAGAAAGGGGTAGGAACTATGACCTCCTCTCAGCCAAAATCTCATGAATGGCAGAAAAGTCCTCCACCGTCGGGCATAGTTCCTCATGCCCGATACGGAATACGTGAACATCAGGGTCCCACAGCTAGGTTGCCCCTCGTAGAAGGTGTCAATCGATCCTCATGGTACGCAAGAAGAATAACGCATCTAGTCCGAAGTTAAGGAAGTTTTTCGCTCTACCGGGGAGAAGTTGCCCATCCAAGAGAAAATAGAGTTGTTAAAGGAGTGGGCCATGGAGAAGGCAAAGAGAAATGCAGGACATCTAGAATAGTGGGGTCTGGACCAGTTGCCTCTTTTTTCCCACGGCTATCATCTTCACAATTCGCGGCCGCCAACCTTTCTCCCTCAAACACACGGCCGTGATATCCCAAAGTATAGGCTACAACTTTTCTCTACCAAAGTTCAGGCCGCCATATTCAAAACCCATAGTCGTGAATTCATTTCTCACTACTGCAACCTTTTTGTGCAGAAATCTTGATAGCCTGCCCCAAGTTGTCATCGACGACTTATAAACAACCCGCAACAAGAAAAATAGTTTATATAGTAGGTTCTCAAGTCACAAAGCATACATCATGCATAACAAAGGTCTAATCAAACAATTTGATTTTCGTAACATAAACGAAAGGATCACAAGCATTTATGATAACCAAAATGTAAACCAAAGGGCACGAAGGCCCTATCCATCATAAGTAGTAAAGTAATGTGTGTATATGGTATGTGTGTAGAGGCACGCAGGCTAAAAGTAAAACCGAGGCATGAAGGCCCCATGAATCGCAATCATGCAGGCTAAAAGTAAAATCGAGGCATGAAGGCCCCATAAATTGCAATACAGTATATCAGAATAATGTACCAAAATAGTATCTCAGAAGTAGTATGAATGGACAATGTATCAGTGTGAATCAGCGTATATCAAAATAGTGTGTGTCGTCAAAGCAGTGTACCAAAAGTAGTGTGTCAGTGTGGGATAACGGAACAGAGTATTGGAATGTATGAAAAGGGCACGTAGGCCCAAGCAAGAATAGGTACCTAGGCCTTCGTGAATAGTACGAAGAAAGGAGAAAAATAAATTAGCAGGTGACAGCAAATCGATCACTCTTACCGGGTCCTCTTTCTCCAGACCACGTAGCCCCTTGGGATGACTCCCTAGACGATGACCCAGTCTCCTCCGTCGCCTCCTTTAAGTCAGTAGCAGCACAGTACTAGAAGGTACAGCAAGAATAACTAGTGCAGCCGGTGGCACATGACCTCCACGGGTACTTAGGCCCCTACCCCAACCGTGCTAAAAGAAGAGAGAGGATCATATCAGATAATAGTTTATGTGAACAAATGCACAATGGAAAGCATAAAAAGACAAAACAGAGCAAAATGAGGAACATTCTATAGCGGGACCACCCCAGGGAGCAGGAGGCTCCGTGCCTTGAGCTCGAAAGGCAGCATCCCAACGACAGACCAGTACCCTCAAGCCGAAGATAAGACAAAGGCACTGGTCACACCACTCTCGAGGCATCTGTCAAGGAAACGGACCACATTAGTATAGTCAAATATGAGAATTGGCATAGTTAGATACAAGAATAGGTACAGACAGATATGAAAAGAAATACAGAAAGAATAAACAACAAAATAAAAGGAAGGAAATGAAGGATGACTTACCTGCTCCAAGCTGGGAGGAAGAAAAATCTCCTGGGCCGCCAGCTCAGGGATCTAGATCTGATGGAGATTCCCATCCACGAAGGTGTCCACCGTCCAGGGTAACTCAGGGTGGACAAGACCTGGAGCAGCTGGAGGAGGACCTCGTATAGCGACACGAGCCCCCATGGCAGGCATGCGCCTCTCTCGAGCGAAGACCATATAATCACGATCCTCACCCTCGATCAGCGGAGCAGCATCGATACCCGTCATGGCATAGGTGATCTCAGCCGTACGAAGGGAGTCGGCCTGTCACATCCTAGCCGGAGGTGTCCTCGGGATACAAAAATGGTCATACCCCAATGACTGCCGGACGATGCGCTCACCAAAGTACCACTCTCTGCAGAATGGTCCCTTTAGTAAAACACAGGTCCGGCCACCTCTCGGCTCCGCATCAGATCGACTCCAGCTTGCTCCTCCATGCCGACTTAGATATCCCAACAAACCTCAAAAGCAAGGAAACCTGTTAGCAAGCAATATATGCAAAAAATGATAAATGAAATGGACTCAAGCATGAATAACGCACCCGATTGCGGATGTTTTTCTTTGTTTTGGTGAAGAGGGATGCACCAGATATCTATTATTTTTAGAAAAGTAGTTTTTTCTTTTTAAAATAAAAGTCCAAGATATCTGAGCATCCTTTTTTTAGAAAAATAGAGTTGCCACTTGGTTTTGGAGAAAAACCAAGAAAAATATAAAAAAAAGGATGCGAGTCTTTTAAAAACATAATCAGAAAAAAAAGGGTGCGGGACTAAGGCACGAAAAGGGAAGGTGTTAGGCAACCTTTTCGCCCAACCATGAGGTTGGCCTTTACTTTGTAAAAATTGGTTCTTATGGTAAACTTTTTAAAGGTAACATATGCAAAATAGGAAGTTAAAGAGAGTTTAAATAAAAGCAAGCAATGAAACAAAATCCTAACTATGATCGTCATGCAACTTGGTTATTATTTCTAAATATGCCACTTGTATCGTTTGAGCAAAGTAAAGCAAAAAACATGTGAATAAACGATAAAATGAACAAGTAAAGGCCTAAGAAAAAAATGTTGTGACCGTGATAAAAATGGTTACAAAATAGGCGGTCGTGACAAAAATAGGGTTACCGCGAAGAACAAACTAAACAAAGCTCACGGCCGTGACAAATACAGGACAAAGACCATAACCTATTGATATTAGGTTAGATCCACCATCCTTCATCCTCTATGTAAGCAATAACCCTAAAAAAATGGTTAGGATATCAAATATGAACAACAGAATGCTTAAAACACCTTTTCATGTTACTGGCCTCACAAAATCTCACGCCTATAGCCAAAGGATGTCGCGATCTTAACAAATATGAAGGAAAAAGATGTGACCATCATGTTTTCATAACCTCATAACATGCAGATATGAAGGTGTACAGATTGAAGATCATAATCTATTTGGTCTAGGCTAGATCTGCCATTCATTACCCAACAAGAAACCAAACAAAGATACAGAAAGAAAAAAATGCTAAATAAAGCAATAAAAGGATATACAGCCTTGAAATAAACATAGAACATAGAGTTTTGAAGAGGGTTTTCATGTTTATGGCCTTAAAACAATGTCACGGCCATAACAACTAGATGTTGCGGCCGTGAGTAACAAAAGGCATAAATGTGCCGGCTCTTATAAAAAGTGCACTGCCGTGATTGTGGGTTTAACAAAACATATGATCGTGACATTATAAGCTCACGGCCATGGGGTCATTGCCTAAGGACTTCTTCCCTTCACATTATTATTGTCATATTTTACTACTTAGATATATTCTAATGTTTTGTACTTCTTGAAGTGTGATAGGGATCGTTGCCTATGGACTCGTGACGGGCGATTCAAGTCAGTTGCCTCTCCCACATGAGTTTTCACTTCTTCTTCTTGGGTGAGATTTGAGACTCTAGTTCACATCGTCGAGAGCTTAGAGGAGGAGGAGGAGACCAGCTCTACTACTAGAGGCTCGTTCTCTCGTAGTGGTACGAGATTCGATGGACGAGACCGTAGCGTGACAAAGGATCCCCATCCTTTTTTTCTCTTTTTGTACATCTGGGCCTGTGTGCCGACTTCATTTGGTTAGGCCAGCGTTCCCATTTGATACATTCATTACTGCACTTCAGATTCATTTTTGACTGGATAAGCCATTGAGCCTTCAGTTTACGCTAGGGATTCGTTTTATGAATTCTACTGCACTCTTTTATAGTAAAAACTCGTCTTTGATTACTTGAATCTCGATGACATGTATGACATATGTTTGTGAATTGAAAATTAGTCCAATAGGCCTATTTTGTATATTATGAGTTGTTATAGGTCTTATGGCGAGGACATGAGTTAACCTACAAAATGGGAAGAGGCTATCAAGATTTTCTGCAGAAAAATGTCACAGCCATTAGATTGAATGTTACGATCGTAACATGCAATCAAGGCGGTCGTGAGAAAAAAGGAAAAGAATATTATGGTCGTTGGAATCAAAGGTTATGGCCATTGAACACTAAAATGGATGTGAGGAATGGAGGTGATGGCCGTAAGAAAAAGATGGCGGTCGTGACATTATCTTTTAGCGCAAAAAGCTGTACTAATTGTGTGGTCCCCTTTCTTTGTAAAAAGGGGGCCTCTTATCCAAATCTTCACACCATCTGGAGATACTCAACATTTTTTCTTAGTTCTCTATGGCCTTTCCTTTCAACAACTCGCTTTTTTCATGAATAGACGAGTTCTCTTTGATCGAACGCAAGAACTTCGTGAACTTTAGTTTGGATGCACTATTCTCTTTGAAGACCATGAGGATCGACTAGCATCTTTTGAGAGTTGTAGCCCAACTTTGAGATCCTAATGTCCACATTTTTTGATTTGGTTATCAAGAACTATGTTTGACGATCGATGATTTTTTTGCTTTCTTTGAACTCCATCCTCGAGACATGATCATGGTTCCCACTCCATTTGCAAGCCCTAAGAAACAACTGATGTAGCTTTGTGGCTACTCTGATCATGAGACTTTTCTCATTTCTCGTGATGTGGTTCTTAAAATTTCCCAAATTATCAAACGATTTCGTCCTTAGGGTTCTTTTGTTGATTTCACTTTTCAACTCCAACGTCGTTATGCTCTTTGTATGTACTTACTGGCTCACTTTCTCTTGATTTCCTCGGATGGCCGGCTAGTTCCTTGTTGGTTAACATAGCTTATCAAATCGAAGAGGGTCAAGATTTTATTCCTCTAGACCTTGTCGAAATATTGCTTGGACTTGACGCGGTTCATATTTATGGTACACCTTTGTTTAGGGACAGTGCTTTATTATTGCAGGTATTCACTCAACTCTCCTTTTTTTCTATTACTTTCCTTAGATTTTTCCACCTAGCTTTCCTTCTTTCTATTCTCTCTCTCAAATTTTTCCACGCAGCTCTCGTTTTTATGTTATTCTCTCATATTTTTCCACTCAACTCTTCTTTTTCTGTTACTATCTTAAATTTAGCTGATGAAAAAGGTGAACTTATTGGAGAAATCCATAACTAATTATTATAGTGTGAGGTTGCTTGTCCATCATTGAGTTTATCGTCCTTGTTCCACTGAAACTACCTAAAAGGATTTCTTGAACCTTTTAACTGGAGAAGATATTTCTTAGTGTTGCCCCTGATTGAAGATTTTACCTTATGACTATTGTTACCATGGATCACCTTGGAGTTTTATTTATTGCTTTGAAGCTTGCTACCTTCTATCACCCCTATCGTATCCTCTATCAATTCGAGTACAACAAAACAAAATCTAGTACCACTGTGGTTCATATGTACAGTTGTCCTTATTGGTCTCCATTCTTGAGAGAGTATTAGAGGGCTTGGGCTTCTCGATTAATGATGCCATTTCACAACTATTTTGAGCGCAAAATTTTCGATGATTACTAAATTTGGTTAGGAGAAGAAACGAATCGCAAGGCAAAGCAAGGTGGAGATGCAAAAAGAAGGAAGATTTGACTTTACTCAATAATGAAAAGAAAGGTGGATCCACCTACGTATCCCAAGGAGAGAATTAGGCCATAATGTAATTCATGGTGGGCATAGAAAAGACATTTTCATCCAAATCTATGAGAATTGCGGCTCAATACTGTCTCAAACTGGCATCTCCCTGTCCTATAACGGATCCGGTACGGAGCTCTGAGACTGCCTCAACTGTGGGTCTCAATACTGTCTCAACAGCGGGCAGTCTGGCACACAATGCCCCGGCTGTCCACACCGATAACATCTAACCTCCCTCTACTCTCGCCTCCCCGACGAAGCCACTGATGGTGCTGGTGCAGAAAACTGCTGTGGTCCAGATGGATGAAAGCTAGGTCCAGAGGAACTCTGCCTCTTGCTGGAATGCCCACATGTCTGCGCCTCTGTCCCACCCTGTGGTGTTCGGGCCTCTCTAGAAGCTCGAATCTCTATCATAGTGTTCTCTACCCTCGCTGCTGCCTCCACCAGTTCTGTGAACACCCAAAGTCCCATCGCGACCACACGCTTCCTGATCACCTGCCTTAAACCCTACTCAAACCTCATAGATCGCAGCTCGTCTGTGCTCACCAACTCCGGTGCAAACCGGGACCGGCTCGTAAATCTGGCCTCATACTGCATGACATCCATGGCCCCGTGGGTAAGAGTGTAAAACTCCTCCCTATACAAATTCCTCTTCGAAGTTGGGAAGTATTTCTCCAGAAACACTCTTGTAAAGGCTGCCCATGTGACTCCCGCAATGGTCCTGGCACACTTCCACCACGCATGAGCAGCACCCCTCAGCTGGAAAGTAGCAAAAGAAACCCGTAACTCATCCTCCTCAATCTGCAATGTGTCTAGGATCCGAGTCACCAACTCCAGCTACTCTGTCACCACAATAGCATCAGGATCTCCCGCACAGGTAGGTGGATCCATGCGCCTGAACTCCCACATCACTACTGTAACTCTCGCCTCAGGTACTCCCTCTCTCTCCCTAACAATCTCACCTCTAACCAACTGTTGGATAGAACCCGCCAGCACATGCAACAACTTCGTTGGGTCCATCGGTCCGAGGGGAGCATTGGCATCCCCAGCATCAGGGATAGGAATATTCCCGTGGCCAACAACACGGCCACGGCCTTGGCCACGGCCTCGTCCTCTCCTCGCCGACATCACGTCTATATGGAAGCGAAACAATACATAAGACGCAGCACATAGCATAAACCACATAAGCATGCTAACACATAGACACATAGGTTCATGCTAAATAACCCCACATACCGAGGAGAACCAACAAGAATGGCATGTCAATCTGGATAACCTACTCAGATTTCCTACTAGAAAGCACGTCAGCTAAATGTGTTTCTAACTTGGCTCCCAAGTTTGTTAATCCAAACGCCTAAAGGTAGGACTATCACTCCTAAGATTCAACCACCATGCTCACATATACACATCATTCACGTACGATCTGCATGCTATCACGTTCATGTTATCAAAACATCTAAACACATGCAGCCAAGCACACGCAATCAACCTTACACGATGATGCAACCTCTTCTCATGGCTCTTAGGTATTCAAACCCAGAGCTCTGATACCAATTTGTCACGCCCCAAACTCCGAGCCACATGAAACACCCATAAACAATCAACCACAACACCCAGCCCAAGAATACACTCTCAAAATAAACATACCTGCATTGTATATAAACGCCAAACGGCATACATTATAAGGCTCTAACGTCGAGAAACATGTATTAAGCATACATGATATAGATAGAAACAAAAAGGAAGACTATAACTCTTCTACCTCCAGCACTCCAGATCAACCAGCGTGACTGGTACCTGAAGAAAAGCAAATCCCACACCGTGAGCCAAAGCTCAGTATAAACTAAGCAGGCATGCAGTATAAACAAAATATGCTAGGAAATCGAAGTGCAAGTTTAGAATCTCTTTTAAGCCTTGAAAACAGTTTTCACATGTAAACGGGAAAGAGAGGATGCAAACCATCTTTTGACTCACTCACAGAAGCCTTAAAACAGTTGAAAAAGGGTTTTTAGATCGCGATTCACACGACTCTTAAAACAGTTTAAAAATTGGTGTATCCGTCCCATAATGCAGTACATGCAATCCATGATACATACAATTAACCCTCACACGCCGTAACCACAGATCTAACAACCGGCCCTCACACGCCGCAACCACAGTCCTAACACTGAGACAAAGATCCGTACATAAATATACATTCCCGGGATAAAACCGTCTACTGTGGGGTAAAACCGCAAACCAAACCACAGGGTTAAACCGCAAACCAAATCACGGGGTAAAATCGCATACTTTACCGTAAGCCACGGGATGAAACCGCCAACCACGGATTATACCACGGGATAAAATCGTAAACCACGGGATAAAATCGTATACCGCGGGATAAGACTATACACCATGGGATAAAACCGCATATTACAAGATAAGACTGAATATTACGGGATAACACCAAACATCACGGGATAACACCGAACATACCTATGCATAACCTAATCAGGATTTAAATGTATAAAACCACGCACTGTCACTACGTTACACAAACCACGTCACATGTTACACACGCGACTCACACAACACCTGCAACTCATGCAACATGCATCACATGCATCCATTCCTCATATTCCACATAACCATGCCTACAAAGCATGCAACTACGGTACACGTAATGATACCAAAACATGTAATTCACTTACATAATCCATGCATAATAAACCACAATTACAAATGCATAAAGACAGCTATAAGCGCACATAGCCATATCACCTCAAACCGTGACAACACCCGCCACCAAACTCTACATCCACTCACAGGGACAACCAGCACCCATACAACCAAGCCTAACCCGACGGCCAACAATAAACCCCTTAAACCACGAGGTTACTAACACCACCTTTTCTCTAAGGGTGCCACGGGCCGTAACACGCCCCACAACCAACGATGCACAAGCACCACCCACATAACCGTGCCCTAATAGCCTGCATATAACCATGCATGCCATCCTCGAGGATGACACCTACACAACACCTAGAATCACAACACGATACCCGAACCCACCGCACAACCAACCAAACCCCAAAAGGAATCAACAGGTATTTGAATCAACTAATCCCATAAATTAATCAATTGAATACCACAGGACGCCAATCGAAAACCAAGAAACCAACCAAAACCACAAACACAACACAACCCAGGTTCAGTCGATCGCACCCTAACCCCCAGTGGACTGAACAACACACTGAAAAAGCCAAAAACACCCAGGAGCACTGTCTAGTCGACCAAACTCAAGAACCTAGGTTCAGTCGACCGAACCTCACGATCGAGTCGACCGAACTCAAGCGGAAACCGTTTTTGAGCTATGGATTTGACCCTCCAAATCCCGAATCAAAGCCTCCAAACTCTTGTCTAACATCCTCGGACATCCACACACCTAAGCCTAACACCATGACCACGAAAGAAACTCCCGACACCCGATTTCATCCACCGAAATCGTCGAAAAATAGATTTTTAACTCAAAAACCCAACTTTAAACAAATTTAGATCTACGGCAATCTAACCGTTAAAAGCACACACGATTACACGTAGCAGCCTTATACAGCAGTAGGTTTAGAATCTTACCTCGGTGAGTTAAAAACTTGATGTCTCGATCCACGTGGAAAATTAAGCCTCGTCGGAATGAAATTTTGTCCGGATGAACGCGTAGCCCACCGTGCCAAAAGCAAGAATCCGTTGTTGGATCGTTAAAAATCGAGCCCCGGGCCCTCGAGAACTTAGAGAGAAGGCAGAGAGAAAAAAGAAAACTTACTGGAGAAGTTTTGAAAAATTTCTTTTCAAAATATCTAACTCCAGATATTTATAGGCCTCCAAATTATCTTTTTTTTAAAAAAATTTTGAAATTCACACCGCAACACCCCACTGCCCCTAGGAACCTACCTGCATGCATATCTAGCCTCGATCATGCATTAAAAGCAATAAAAACATGCTCAAACGAAAACATGTAACGCGTATCCAGAAATACCAAAAAAGAAAATGGGTCAGGGTCACACAACTCTACCCCTTAAAGGAATTTCATCCCCGAAATTCAACTCAAGGTCAAAATAACAAACCGTCGATCACAATCGACACTGGCATACGAGATGGTCAGCGAAACCATTCTTAGAATATAGTCAAACAAGGTCAGGCATCCTAAACAATGGCCAACTATCTCAAAGACACGGGATCTACAACTCACCCCAACCTCATATCATCACCAGCTACTGCCTCAACACAGCACATCATCCACGGAGTTTATCACCAACTTCTAAACTGATGCAACAAGGAAACTGGCCCAAAGCCTGCATACTCAGAAAGTACCTATGCTCGCTAAAGGTATGTCTACATCATCCGGCACGACTGGTGCCCTAGAAGAACTGGGAGTGATGAGAGAATATGCTCAGGGCAATCCCTCTTTGTCATGTCTACCATAACCCGGCACTGTCGGTTGCCATACCGACTGAACTGACATACTCCCACTTGTCATCCAGGAAGACAAAACCGCAGGATACTGTTGTCACTCCTGCACATACGAACCCTCAGGTGTGCCCACTGTACTCGGCACACTCTCCCTCTAAGGACAAGTCCTGTGAATATGTCCCGTCTTACCACATCTGTAACAAATCGGCATCTCCCTATCCTGTGACTGATCCGGTATAGAGCTCTGAGACTGCCTCAACTATGGGTCTCGATACTGTCTCAACTGCGAACAATCTGGCACACGATGCCCTGGCTGTCCACACCGATAACATCTAACCTCTCTCTGCACTGGCCTCCCCGATGAAGCCACTGATGGTGCTGATGCTGAGAACTGCTATGGTCTAGATGGATGAAAGCTAGGTCCAGAGAACCTCTGCCTCTTGCTGGAATGCCCACCTATCTCCGCCTCTGTCCCACCCTGTGGTGTTCGGGCCTCCCTGGAGCTCGAATCTCTATCATAGTGTTCTCCACCCTCGCTGCTGCCTCCACCAGTTCTGTGAACACCCAAAGTCCCATCGCGACCACACGCTTCCTGATCATCAGCCTCAAACCCCGCTCAAACCTCATAGATCGCAGTTCATCTGTGCTCACCAACTTCAGTGCAAACCGAGATAGGCTCGTAAATCTGGCCTCATATAACATGATATCCCTGGCCCCCTGGGTAAGAGTGTAGAAATCCTCACTGTACAAATCCCTCTTCGAAGCTGGGAAGTATTTCTCCAGAAACACTCCTGTAAAGGCTGCCCATGTGACTCCCGCAATGGTCCTGGCATACTTCCACCACGCATGAGCAGCACCCCTCAGCTAAAAAGTAGCAAAAGAAACCCGTAACTCATCCTCCTCAATCTACAAGTTGTCTAGGATCCGAGTCACCAACTCCAGCCACTCTGTCGCCACAATAGGATCAGGATCTCCCGCAAAGGTAAGTGAATCCATGCGCCTGACCTCCCACATCACTACTATAGCTCTCGCCTCAGGTACTCCCTCTCTCTCCCTAACAATCTCACCTCTAACCAGCTACAGGATAGAACCTGCCAGCACACGCAACAACTATGTCGCGTCCATTGGTCCGAGGGGAGCATTGGCATCCCCACCATCAGGAATAGGAATATGCCCTTGGCCAACAGCACGACCATGGCCCCGACCACGGCCTCGCCCATTCCTCATCGACATCACGTCAATAGGAAAGCAAAACAATACATAAGATGCAGCACATAGCATAAACCACATAAGCATGACAACACATAGCCACATAGGTTCATGCTAAACAACCCCACATACTGAGGAGAACCAACAAGAATGATACGTCAATCTGGATAACATACTCAGATTCCCTGCTAAAAATTGTTGGAGGCAATACTGCCAAGATCATTGTTTTTGTAAAACGATTTTTGGTAAAAAAAGAACTGGACGGGCAAACGTCGAAACGGGCTCCAGATAAAATTTTTGAAGTCGAACGATTAAAAATAAACCCGTGTAACCAAAGTTAATTTAGATGAATACCTTTTGTTGATCTAATCTTCAACTGTGATTTGATTCCGAGTTGAAGCTCTAATCAGATCTTCTACTGTATTCCCTTATGCGATCCTCCAACGTAGTGTGGGTTACGATCCTCCGAGAACTCGTACCGACAGAACCACGATATATTTTTAAGTCTTGAAAGACAAAAATAATGTATCAATAATAATATATGAGATATGATCTATATGATATATGATGTATCAATCTCAAACTAGTTCAGCCTACCCACATATATATAGGGCTACAGTAGGGACCTGGAAAGTAATTATGAGTAAGACTTCCAGTGGAATACAAACAACTACCAGCGGTTTTTGTAATAAACAAAAGACGCATAACGGTATTTGTAATTATGAAAAACCAGCAGCGGTTTCTGCAATTTTCATAAAATACTGAATTACAGTTCAGACCACTAAAGAACTATAATTGCACTATGACCCATAATCTCAAGACCTTCTTGCATTGAGCACCTGTTATTAAATGCTTATCATTTCTCCCCACGTTAAGATTCCCGATACTCGCCAATTAAATTTAATTGCTGACAATTTAATTTAATCGGCATCTTGATATTCCTTAAACCCTTTCTCTTAATTTATTTGACCGCCGGATAACTAAATCCACCTACAAGATTTGATCCGGTCAAAACTTATAAGCATCTTTAAGGGGGTATCGTCAATCCCGATCATTCGAAACGTGGATTCTGTCAATAATTAATATTTTTCATATAAATAATAC
>JAULJZ010172400.1:0-24059 GCA_032270985.1 Heliamphora pulchella
TATAGAATCGATCATCCCGTTGATCCCGCTCAATACACTCCAAGTGTACTAACACATTGAGCTCGAACATCGAATTCACAAAACCTGAATTCGGTCCGTTCGACCTAGCCAAGACCAGCTACTATAACGATATACTACAATTGTACCAATGGAATGTCCGGGTCCATTGCAATTGTGAGCCTACCTGTATAATCTGTCAGAATCTTTGACCCGATCTTTCGTGCTGCACTGAGTCAAATGCTGGACAGAATAGACGGACAATGCATTCATACTTTACAAATATAAATATGAAATCATAAATGTAAAATCATCTCAAAATATTTCTCATTAATATGCTAGGAATCCAGAATAAAATACATAAAAAGCATGACTTTTCAGTATATATTCCCAACACCCACAACACGGTTTGACAAATGATTTCAAAAACCCAAGCTTTTTCCCAAAACCCCATTTTTAGAAAAGAACATCATACCAACACGTCCCACACCTAACGATGCACCAACCACCACGCACACAACCGTGCACCAACACCCCACATCTAACCATGCACATCAACCCCGAAAATGATAACAAAACCCGAGCAACTCCCGAGGCCACCACACAACCCCCAAGGACACAGTACGACCAACCTCAACAAGAAACTACCCACACTCCTCTTCATGGATCCAGTTGATAAAACCCCTTAATTCCATCAATCGAAAGGCCACAAGAGAAGAGCCAATCGATTGAACTCCATAATTTAATGGACCAAAAAGCCACAACGCAACTACTAAAACAACAAAACTCCCCCACACAGGACATCAATTGAATGGACTCCCACCCACTCGACCCAAAAGAGCTACAAAAATTTTACAAAATTCTCCTAAAACACAGGTTAGTCGACTGACCTCCCAGTTCAATTGACTGACCCCCCGTGAAAACTGACTCCAAGATACGGGAACCTCCACCTCAACCCCAAATCAAAGCCTTCAAACTCCCTTTCAACACCCTCAGACATACCCAAGCTTTCAACTTCCACAAACCTTGAAACGAACACTTAAAACGTACTTCCATCCAACCGAACTCAACCAAAAATGGTTTTGAACCAAAATCTAACTTTTTAAAACAAAAATTAGTTTTTCGTGCATTTTCAATCAGTAAAAACACATACGATTAAACGTAGCACCCATGTAAGACTTGAGAGTCTAGCATCTTACCTCATTGAGGTAAAAATTTGATGACTCAAACCACGTGCAAAATGGACTTCGTCAGAATGAAGTTCTATCCAGATGAAAGCGTTGCGCACCACGAGGATACTAAGGATCTGTTGTCTGATCGTCGAAAATTTAGCCCTGAGACCCTGAGAAGTTAGAGAGAAAGTAGAGCTTCTAGGGTTTTCAAAAGCTTAAGAGAGAAGTTTTGTTTCAAAAAATATCTAAGGCTAGATATTTATAGTATTGCCAAAAAATATCTCTTTTTTTTTAAATTCGCACCACAACACTCAACGGCCTCGGGAACCAACCCCACATGCATATCTAAGTCCGATCATACACAAAATGCATATAAACATGCTGTAACAAAAACGATAAACACGCATAAAAAAATGCCAAATAAAAAATGGGTCAGGGTCTCATATTCTCGCCGTTCATTCATATTTACATACCTTAAATATTACATTATAAAGGAGTTTGAACTGATTAACGGTACATAACGATTACGATTTTACTAAGGATTCAACAAAAAGTATACTGGTCCCGTGGAAACAGAACAAAAGAACAAAAGGGTGAACATTCAATTCTTCAGCTAGTATTGCCAGGGTCTGCTAGCTCCTGCCACTCACCTTGTTCTTCAAAACTTTCTTCTTCACCGGGGGCGACTTCCTCAAATAATTCCTTCTCCTCACCTGTGGCACGAATGCCATGAGTCAAAACCCAAAACAAAACTCCCTAAATCTTCTAACCAAACTCACAACAAAATATTTTACAACGCATTTTATATAGCACCCAGTACAATTTTAAGTCAAGGAGACATAAAAATTTGACAATTTTAGCATGGCAAGCATATATAAGAACAAGTGTACAGGTATGTGATGTAAATGGCTGCGATGCAAGTGCCCAACCCGACTTATATCCAGAATCATAACACGAATTCCACACTGGGAATTTCCAAAGTAGACTTTATGGGAATTTGATCACCACACCTATCCTCGCCTCGTTGCGAAAGGTAAACGCTCGCCTTGGCTTCATACCTCAGCTGTTTTACTCAATGGCAATGACATAAGGGTGGGCCAATAACATCCTTATCCTCCGACCAACCAAAAATGCGTAAAAACCCACATTAAGGACCATGATGCTCGTTTGGCATCAACCAAAGTCTAAAATACCAACAGGAATTTCAAGAGACACTTCACAATATTCAATGTACCAAGACGAGGGATTTAGGACCGCCATAAGTAGGCTCTCTCAAGAATTACCACCTCAGTGGGATTAGGTCCGCCGAATTAGGCTCTCTGTGGAATTACCCTTCAAAACACCATGGCAATGGGGTTTAGGTCCGCCGTAATTAGGCTCTCTCCGAAATTACCACCTTAGTGGGATTAGGTCTGCCGAATTAGGCTCTCTCTGAAATTACCCAATTTGTCTGTGTCGACACCACTACTTCTATAATATAACCATAGCTCAAGGAACAACGAAATCAAAGGGACATATACCCAATAAATATGACCGAGGTACAGGATATAACCCCCAAGAAGTGCAAAGTAACAATGCTTATGATACAACAATTCATATCTTGAAGTACAACTTAACAATAGCATAGTATGAAACTAAACATGGAAAGACGTACAAACCATCATAGCCTAAATCACAAGTCTTTAAAGCACAAGGTACAACCATTAAAGCACTAAGTATAATCATATGAAGCATAAGTTATAATTCTCAAGATTTGGTTCAAACATTGTAGCATGGATTCTAATCATCATATAAAACTCAGGTCTCACCACAAAAAGATATCATACACATAGCAACTTTAAAGGCCAAGTGCAAGTATTAAATTTAAAGGGTCGGTAGGGTTTTAGAGCATCTAAACTTGGAATCAAGTTATGATTTTTAAACACTATTTAGATAAAAAAAAATTTTACAACTCTTACGTTTAACACTAAGGTCAAAATCTAAGGCAAATGGGTGAATAAAGTATTCTAAGCGAAAACGGTTCAGCACTTTCCTTAAAATTTTACAGAAAATACGCCTCCATTGGTCTTAGTTTTGGGGCATCAAATGAGCCCATTGTTGGATATGTTCTAATTTAACATGTCCCCTACAAGTCTCATGAAGGGTTCTAGGGGTGGTTATTCGGAAAAAGTAAGAGGTTTTTGTCATTTTATAAAATAGGTTATGTCAGTAGCCAAAACTCAACAGAGTCGGTTTTGGACAGAGAGTTTCAAACGGTTTTGAGGGACCTTCCCGAGGTATCAAGGTTTGATTTTTGAACGGAAGATAGTTCAATATGTTAGCAACAATGTTCATGCAGACCATGTTTGGAGTAGGTCACTAAAAGTACGAGTTCTTGGCTATTCATAAATATGTGACAAAAGTGTCCTTTCATGGCTGATCGACAACAGAGAGTTTTAAAGGGGTTTTGACCTATCAAAACTCACTATTTTGTGCTCTATTTTCGTGCGTAACTAGATATACATGTTATCTACAACTCTTATGTTTTGCCAAAAGCTCAGATATCATTGTAAACTAGGGTTTTTAGGTCGGTATTATCGACTGGTATGAAAACAACACACTTTGGTAGAATTGCAATATCTAGAGTTCTACTTACTCAAATGAGTTGAAACAAACTTTGGATGAAAGATAACACAAAAATATAAATCGATACATAAAAAACATGCTTAGATTAATTTTCTTTGTTGAGTTATGGAGTTCCAAATATCAGTGCAGAAACATTCAAGTTCTCAAAAATGATGTCCTTATATGTTCAAATCTCCTACTTATAGTATGTCAAGATTTTGTCCCATTTCTTTGCATGCTTGTGTTTTAGACATAAATATCAAGGTTCCAGACAATTATAAGTCATCATACTCAAAAATAACAGCACACAAACACATCTCATATCATTCAAGAACACAACAGCCCTATTTCTCAACTATAATGCTTTTTCGGTTTGTTTTCGATTCATGATTTTTTTGAAGTGTTTAAAGAGATGAGTTGAGGGATATTTTAGGTAATCTTAGACATAAGGTTTAGAGATTTTACTTACTTATTTGAGGGCTCAAAGAATGGTAGGATGGAAGGACTCGGCTTTTAGAAAACACTCATCCTTGGTTCCTCCTTCCTTTCTTCCTTTCTTCCTTTCTTCCTTTCTTCTCCCTCCTTTCTCTCTCAAACATGTAGAACACCTCAAGAACAATGGAAATCTGGTCTCTCACCTCACTTGTCCAAAAATAACGAAGGGGGAAAGAGGCTGTTTGGCTTGGTTTATATAGAAATAGACTGGGGAACCAAATGATGGAATTTAAGTCCTTTTTTCTTCCAAATCACATGGGTTTATTTTAGTGTGTATGAACTTCAATGATGATTTGTTTGCTTTTGTTAGCCTACAATACCATATTACTATATATATTTCTTGTTCAATAAGTGTTGGATCTTCATAATGCTTTATTTGACACATTTTTCATCTTTTTAAGCTTAAAAGAAAGTAAAAAGTTACTTTTTGGCACAACTTCCAAGTTGGTCAGCCACTAAGGGGCATTTTTGTTATTTTTGATGTTATTTATCTTTTTCTACTTAATTGGACTTAAGTATCTAATTTAGGATGTCCATGTGTCAACATTTGAATTTTTAAGACTTTCTGCTGTACTGAGGGCAAAATGGTCATTTTACCCTTATTATGAGAATTTTTTAATTTTTAATTCATTATTTCATGATAATTACTTAATTTAGAATGTTGGGAGGTTCTCTGGGTGTGAAGGTTTTGTTACTTGAGTTTTGAACATTTTTAGTGTTTTTGGATCAAACTTAGGATTTTCGAGTCGAGTTAGGGTTTTGAACTTTTTTCGTGTTCTATAGCCTCGTGGGTTATCCGTTACTAATACTTAAGATTTGGGCTGGGTTTTTACACGGGTCATT
Source organism: Heliamphora pulchella (assembly GCA_032270985.1). Taxonomy (NCBI): domain Eukaryota; kingdom Viridiplantae; phylum Streptophyta; class Magnoliopsida; order Ericales; family Sarraceniaceae; genus Heliamphora; species Heliamphora pulchella. The sequence goes on from JAULJZ010172400.1 coordinate 5,112, forward strand.
ACCAACCGAGTTATTACAACTAGGGTCTAAACTGGGTTATTACAAACTACCCCTCTTAAACAATTTCGTCCTCGAAATTTTGTCCCGTACTTTATCGTGTGAAAGGTTGGGGATAGTTTACTAGCACTGTGCCTTCTTGTCTTTAAGTTGGCTTTCTCACTTTCATTGTGCTGTTCTGGAGCTTTTATTTAGCAGTTCTTGAGTCGGGGTTATTGATCTTCAAAACACGTTAAGTGCGGACGTTGGCAGACATTCTGTGTTATAACTCCAGGTAGAGATCTGCTTTGCGACTCGATGATGCGCCAGGTGGTTCTTCTGAGGATGTGCACGATCTGAGTTCCTCTTGAAAGTGCTAAACTCTAATAACTATCGTTTCTCATTGATCTAGATCTCAAGAGAAATGACCTGGAGTGGCGAGTGGTCAAGCGTAAACAGCCGAGGATCTCGAATGATGCACTGGACTACATGAAACGTGGCTGGGGGTTAAAACCGCTTAGGGAAGGTGAACAAGTCCTTTACTGCTATTCAAGGAAAGATTTCCAGGTGGTTTACTAGATATGTTGGATGAGGTCAAATGGTCACGGTTAAGGCAATCACCGTTGACACAAATTAAATGGTCATTTGGGGTTCAAATGTATGTGAAATAGGGGAGGACAGTGAACAATACTTAAACAAATGTCCTTAGAATTAATCTAGTACAATCAGATTATGATAAAAAGATGTTACGCATTGAGTAACCAAACTAGATATTTACCATGAAGTTGCATCGGCCTAGCGTACTTCAATTCAAGCATCTAAGTTTACTTCCCCGGTAAAGTTTTCAAGAGTGTACAAAGAATTCACAAAATCACTATAACATATTATGGTTTCAAAATCGAGAGAAAATGAACAATGCCAAAAGATTTTATCAATGTTGAATATTCAGAACGGGTAATTAACAAAGAATTGATATCGAGTTCTACAAAAGAAGAGTTAGTTCAAGGATGATGGCTTAAATTGGAGGGGAATCAAATGCAAATACCGATCATTATCGAGGCATGAAAACTTGAGGACTAGGGCATTTTCTAGGATTAAATCTCTAATAGGGTTACTAACAAGACTTGGTGCATAAAGGTTACTGACGAATGACACTTGACGGTACCGTCGAGGACTGATGATATAAGAAGGAAGGACATGCAAAAGAACTTCAAAAAGCTTACACAAAGGCCTGGGGTAAAAGAGAAAAGGACTTATAAGGATGAAGTTGCGGGATTCTAACAGTCTCTCGGAGTGATATTTAAAACTTCTCCCAGTGCGTACTCCTGTTTACCACCCTTCAAATAAGATTACTTGTTGCACGAATCTTTGATCTTCGATCTCAACGCCCATACTCGTCTTTTGCATGTAGATTCCTTGTTGTTCCCGAACTCGGAAGCATCTTGACGCGACTTGCTATAAGACTTAGATGTAGCATATTTTAGTTCATATAATATATAGATGATAATAATAATTAATACAATGCATCGTATAGACTTCAAACGGTACAGAACACATGGTTTCCCATAACCCAAGACCTGAAGGTTCACTAAACCTGGGAACTAATACCAACTGTGACACTCCGCCCTCCAGGCACGTCGGGTCTTACATAAATATAAATAAAGGGATATTTTAGCAATTTATTCATATTTAAATACCTTAAATATTACGTCAAAAAGGAGTTTGAACTGATTAAAGGTACATAACGATTACATAACAATTACAACTTCATCAAGAATTCAACAAAAAGTATACTGGGCCCGTGGAAACTAAACAAAAGAATAAAAGGGTGAACACTCAATTCTTCAGCTTGCATTATTGGGGTCTGCTGGATCGTTCCACTCATCTTGTTCTTTAAAACTTTCTTCTTCACCGGGGGCTACATCCTCAAAAAACTCCTCCTCCTCTATGACGCCCCGTCGTTCGGGCACGTTGGGACATACATAAATGTAAATAAAAGGAGATATTCTAGCCATTCATTCATATTTACGTATCATATATATTACATCATTAAGAGTTCTAAACTGTTCAAATACATAACGATTACAGTTTCACTAAAAATTTAACAAAAGGTACGCTGAGCCCATGGAAACTGAATAAAAACGAAAGAAAGAACAATACTCAAAAAGGGTGAACACTACGTCTTTCAGCGAGTATTGTCAGGGTATGCTGGCTCTTGCCACTCGCCTTGTTCTTCGAAACCTTCCTCCTCACCGGGGGCAACTTCCTCGAAGAATTCGTCCTCCTCACCTGTGGCACGAATGCCATGAGTCAGAGCCTAGAAGAAAAATACTTTAACCTTCCAACTAATCTCACGACACAAAATTCACCACAACGCATATCATATAACACTCAATACAATTTAAAGTGGAGGAGATAGACAAATTTATAACAGGGTAAAAGATGAGTCAACAACATACAAGTATGAAATGCCGTGTATGCGATGCAATTTCCCAACCCGACAAGCACCCTGATCGTAATAGGAATTTCACGCCAGAAATTCTAAGAGTTGAGTTTACGGACAAATTGAACACCAAAGCCATCACTACTCCTCATTGCGAATAGTAACCGCATTGCCGGGCGTCATGCCACATCTGTTTTACTCAATGGTAACGGTGTGGGGTTTGGGATGCACCTAAATGCTCCCACCTTAAGATGTATGATGCCTTCGCACCAATGTCAACTCTAAAGTCCAAACAACCAAAACCAAAATGCTACCGACGAACCCATGGTGCCCAATAATTCCCATGATAACCCATTGCAAACACTGGGGACGTACCCAGGGTGTGTAAACCAAATCTGTAACACCGGGGACGCACCCAGGGTGTATAAACCAAAATATTTTCGAAAATGGCAACCAGGGACGCTCTAGACTTAGAATTAAGAATAACAAGCTCAACACAGCCCATCCTAACAACGATTTGCACAAATGGACTCCAATATGCCAGAATGCAAGTGACAATGTCAATAATGTATGGTATGGATCTCAAATACAACCATCTATAGCATGGCAAGATTCATGGTACAACGTGCAAGGCATAAGGTACAACTATGTAAAGCACAAGCTACGATTCTCAAGATATGATTCAAACATGATAGCATGAGTTCTAATTCATCATACATTCACTTAAAATACTAATAAACTAATTCAAACCAATAATCATATAAAAACTCGGGTCTCACAACAAGGTTCTCACACATACACTTAGCAACTTTTAAGGTCAAAAATCAAGTAATAATTTAAAAGGACCGACAAGATTTTGGGGTATCTAGACTTGGAATTAAGTTATGATTTTTAAACACTATTTAGATAAAAATATTTTCTACAGCTCTCATATTTAACACCAAGGCCAAATCCTAAGGCAAATGGGTGAACATTTTTTTCCTAAGCAAAAATGGTTCAACACTTTCTTTAGATTTAACCCAAAATTATGCTTCTGTTGCTCTCGATTTTGGGGTATCGAATGAAGTTCAAATAAGCCCATTTTTTCTGTATGTCCTAGTTTAACATGTTCCCTATAAGTTTCATGTTTAGAGCTAATGGTAGTTGTTTGAAACAAGTTAGACTTTTTGGTCAACTTAAAAAGTAGGTTCTGTCAGCCGCCAAAATTCAACAGAGCTGGTTTTGGACAGAGGGTTTAAAACTGTTTCGGGGGATCATACCGAGGATTTAAGATCTGATTTTTGGGTAAAAATACATCAATATGCTAGCCACAAAGTTAATTTAGACCACGTTTGTAATAGATCACTAAAAATAGGGGTTTCGGGCCATATAAAAAATATGTGACAGAATGTTCCTCGAGGGCTGAAAATCAATAGAGATTTTGAAAGGGGTTTTGACCTATCAAACCTCAATATTTGGTTCTCATTTTTTGTGGGTATATGGATATACATTTTATATAAAACCTTCACGTTTTGACCAAAATTCGAATCTCATTCTAAACTAGGATTTCCAAGTTGGTGGTGTTGACAGGTTAGAAAATGACACACTTTGGTACAATTGTAATATCTTGAGTTCTGGTTATGAAAATGAGTTGCAACCAACTTTGGATGAAAGAAAACACAAAAATATAACTCTGGACACAAAAATCATACTTAGATCAATTTTCTACATTGAGTTGTGGTATTTCAAATCTCAGGGCAGAAACATCAAAGTTCTAGAAAATCAAGCCTCTTAGGGTTTCGGTCCTCTACTTATGTTATGCCAAGTTTTGGTTCTATTTCCTTGCATGCTTGTGTTTCAAACTTAAATATCAAGACTCCAGAATCCATAGAGATCATCAAACTCAAAGATATCAATATACAACAACATCTCATAACATCCACAAACATAACAGCCCCTAAATTCCAACTACGACGCCTTTTCGGTTTGATTTCGGTTCTTGATTTTTAAGGGGCTTAAAGGGCTGGGTTGAGGGATATTTTGAGGGATATTAGATACAAGGTTTAGAGGTTTTACTTACTTGTTTTGAGAGTTCAAAGAATGGTGGAGGATGAGTTCGTACTTAGCTTTCGAAATTCGTCTCGGTTTCTTCCTTCTTCTTCCTTCTTCTTCCTCAAACTCTCCCAAACCCTCAAGAACAAAGTGTCCTGGTTTCTCCCCCTCTCATGCACGAAAATATCACATAGAGAAGAGGTTGCTTGGCTTTCTTTATATAGGCAAGGCTAGGGAACACATGGGGAACAAAAAGTACACAAGAAGCTTCCTTTTCTTCACTTCATTAAATGAGACTTTGAGTTTGATTTGAGGAGATGTAAGTTTTGATGGCTAGAATTCAGATTTGGCGAAGCTAAAATTAGCTAGGTGGCTGTTTGAGGGGACAAAATCTGATCCCCCAACAATCAAGGGGTTTACCTCGATTTTTGTGCCCCTATTGTACAAGAAAATGCATTAAAAGTTAATTTGATGTATCTTTTTGATACCTTTTTCTACTGAGACTTATTATTTTTGTGTGTTTGTTACAAATATAGTATTTTCATGTATTATCATAATTTTCATAGTAATTGATTAAATAGATATAGTCTTTTATGTCAAATTAAGCTATTTTGAGAACATAGGGCTTTTTGACTTATTTTGTTGTGTACGAACTTCAATAATAATTTGTTTGCTTTTGTTGACTTATAACACTATATTATTTGGTATATTACTTGTTCAACAAGTTTGGGATCATCATAATGCTTAATTTGACACTTTTCTCATATTTTTAAGCTTAAGGAAAAGCAAAAAGCTACTTTTTGACACAACTTCCAAGGTGGACAGGCATTTAGGGGTATTTTTGTCATTTTGTTGTTATTTTGTGCTTTTCTACTTAATTTCACTTAAATCCTTGATTTAGGGTGTCCATGTGTTAAAATTTAGATTTTTAAAATTTTTTGTTGTACTAGGGGCAAAAAGGTTATTTTACCTTAATTACAAGAATTATTAATTTTTTTATCTTAAATTTCATTTTATTTACTTAATTTAGAATATTGGGAGGTTCTCTAGGTGTTAACGTTTTGTTTCCTGAGTTTTGAATCTTTTTAGGATTTTAAGATCGAACTTAGGGTCTTCGGATCAAATTTAGGGTTTTCAAATCTCTCTCGTGTTTTATGGCCTCGTGGGCTATCTGTCATTAACACCTAGGGTTTGGGCTGGGTCTTTACATGGCTCATTATCCACCTAGTTGTTACGGCTAGGGTCTGAATCGGGTCATTACAAACTACCCATCTTAAACAAATTTTGTCCCCGAAATTTCGTATCGTACCTCAATTTCTAAACTGAGGATGACTTGCCCTCATTGCTTCCTCTCGTTCCCAGGTGGACTCTTCAATTCCATTGTGACTCCAAAGTACTCGAACGAGTGGAATAGTCTTTCCTCTAAGAACCTTGTCACATTGATCGATTATCTTTACAGGTCGTTCTTCGAATGTAACGTCCTCTTCAACATGGAGCTCCTTCCAATCTAGAATGTGGGCGGGATTAGGTTCGTATTTTCTCAGCATTGACACATGAAAGACGTTATGAACACTGGCGAGTTGCGGTGGCAAGGCGGGTTGATATGCCATTATCCCTACTCGTGCCAGGATTTCAAATGGTCTGATGTTTCGTGGAGAAAGCTTCCCCTTCTTCCCAAAAAGTATGATCGCCCGCCTTAGTTGGTTCTTCAGGAAAACGTAATCTCTTGGGTTAAACTCGAGAGGTCTTTGTCGTTGATCTGCATAGCTCTTTTGTCTACTCTGAGCTGTGGCCATCCATTGTCGAATTGTCTTGATCTTTTTTGTTGTCTCTTGCACCAGGTTTGGTCCTAAGATGTTGGCCTCTCCGGCCTCTACCCAACAAATGGGAGACTTGCAAGGTCTTTCGTATAAAGCTTCATAAGGCGGCATACCAATACTAGCTTGGTAGCTATTATTGTAGGCGAATTCGACTAGTTGTAGATGTTTCTCCCAGCTCCCTTTGAAATCCATGACACATGCTCGTAGCATATCTTCTAGTGTTTGGATGGTGCGTTCTGATTGCCCATCAGTCTGTGGGTGGAAAGCTGTGCTGAAAGATAACTTCATCCCCAGAGCTGTCTGTAGGATTTGCTAGAATTGTGAAGTAAAACAGGGGTCCCTGTCAAACACGATGGAGGCTGGTATTCGGTGTAAGCATATGACCTCTTGAATATATTTCTTGCTTAGTGCCTCCAATTTTTCAATGGTCCTTACTGGTAAAAATTGAGCAAATTTTGTAAGACGATCTACGATGACCCATATATTGTCGTTCCCCTGAGGTGACTTTGGTAACCCGGTGACGAAATCTATGGTTATATGCTCCCATTTCCACTGCGGTATTTCCTAGGGCTGTAGAGCTCCTCCAGGTCTCTGATGTTCAGCTTTTACTTGTTGGCTTGTGAGACATTTGGCCACGAATTTGGCCACATCTCGTTTCATACCTTCCCATCAGCAGCGTTGCTTCAAATCCTGGTACATTGTAACACCCTGGTCTGGACCCTAGTAGTAACCACTTAGATTATAACAACCTTGCTCAAACTTCAGTATTACCGACAGATAGACGATGAGAACTTAGGTTGCTATATGAATAGAAGAAACCCTAATTAGCCCGAAAACCCTAATTCGACCCGGAAACCCTAGAAAGACCATATACTCAAAGGTAAAGCCCAAATACTCGGAGAAGACTCCTAATATCCTAAATTAAGTAAATAGCATGAAATATAAGATTAAAAATAAAAAATTCTCGTAATTAGGGTAAAATGACCATTTTGCCCATAGTACAGCAGAAGTCTTAAAAATCCAAAATTTAACCCATGGACCCCCTAAAAAAGATATTTAAATACAATTAAGTAATAAAGGACAAACTAATATCAAACAATGACAAAAATGCCCTTAGCGGCCGGCCACATTGGAGTTTGTGCCCAAAAAGTGACTTTTTTTCCTTTTTAAGCTCAAAAATGAGAAAAAAATTGTATAAATTAAGCATTATTATGACCTAAACTTTTTATACAAGTAATATACATACTAATATAATATTATAGGTCAACAAAAGCAAACAAATAATTATTTAAAGTTCCTACACAATAAAAAAGTCAAAAAGTCAATTCTTATCAAACTAGCTTAATTTGACTTAAAAGCTTATAGAAATTTAATCAATTGCTATAAAAATTATGTAAATTCATGAGAATACTAAATTAATCATAAACACATTAAAATAATAGGATTTAGTAAGTTAAGATACCAAAAAGATACATAAAATTAATATTTTAGGCATTTTCTCACACAAAATGGTATTTAAATGCAACTTAAGCCCTATTAATGCAAGACCAGATTTTGGTCTGCCCCAAACAGCCCTAGCAGACTTTCGTTCCGCAAAAATCTAAAAAATCAATTCTCAAAAAGAACCCACCTCTCATGCATCCAATAGAAATTAAAAAAATTTAATTTAAAACTTATACATAATAATTATGTCTCTATTACACTTTTTGCTATAAAAATACACCAAGACCACCCTATTCTCCTCCATATTTCGTGCTCTAAAGTGTGGAAGAGTAACTATAAATTTTATATGTGTTTTCAAGAGAAGATGAAGAGAAGAAGGAAGGAAGAAGGAAGAAGAAGCTAGGGGGGACCAAGGAGAGTGCAACAAAGCCAAGTCCCACCATTCTTCCACCATTTGGTCTTCAAAATAAGTAAGCAACTCCCTTAAACCTTCTGATATTATCCCCCAAGATACCCCTTAATCTATCTCTATAACAAACCCTAATAAAATAAAACAAAGAATGAGTTAAAAAGGCGTTGTAGGAGTGATTTAGGGATTGTTTATGTATGAGTAAGTTTTGTATGTATTTACAAGTGTGTATCTTTGAGGTTTATGGCCTAAACATGTTCTGGATTTTTGATTTATATGATTTTATAACATGCATGCAAAGAAAACATATCAAAAATATATACACAACATAAGGTAAGCAATCAAAACCCTAAGTAGCCTAATTTTCTAGATTTACTCACTTTCTGCCACCAAATTTAAATCATCATAACTAAATGTAGAAAAATAGTCTTCAAGTGATTTTTGTGTTCAAATCTAGATTATTGAGTTATCTTTCATACAAAATTTGTTTGAAGTAATTTCGTTGGGTAGAACTCTAGATATCTCATTTTTTCCAAAGAATATCAGATCTTGACCACTCTAAGTTGCAGACCTAAAAACCCTAAGTTAAAGTGAGAACAGAGTTTCGATCAAAACATAACAGTTGTAGGGGACACATTTATCCTCCTATACACCAAAAATGACCCAAAAATATAAAGATTTGATGAGTCAAAACACTTCCTAAAGTCTTTGTTAAGGTTTAGTGACTGAAAGACCTTTCTGTCACTCCTTCTTGTGAGTCCCAAAACCTATCTTTTTAGAAGCCAAATCCAGAAATGGTAAACATGAACTTTGTAACTGACATATTAAACTAATTACTGAGCAACAATCAGCTCAAAATACCCTCGGACGATACCCCATAGGATTTGAGTACTCTCTGTTAAAAACACATTCTGCAGACCCCTTTTAGGCTAACTGAACCCTTTATATAAACTTGTCAAAATCTCAAACCTTTTCCAAATAACTTACCTTAGCACAAAACATGAAACTTGAAGGGGACATCTTAGAATAGAATCTCACCAAAATTTAGACCTAGAGCCCTTGATTTGATGCCCCAAAACCGTGGACAACAGAGTCCCAATTTCTAGGGTTTTCTCTGTAAAGTACTGAAGGGTTTTTACTAAAACAAAATAAATGACCTTTTTACCTTAGAAATTGACCTTAGTGGTAAACATGAAACACGTAGGATATATTTTTATCTAATTGGTGTTAAAATTTCAAAAATTAAATCATTGCCCAAGTATTTCAAAACACTGTCGCAACTTTAAAACTAGCAATTAAACTTTTACCTGAAAGAGGACTTCTGGGGCTTCGATTTGGGTATAAGAACGACCCAATTCGAAGTTCGGATGAGGGAGATGTGATCAAACCAATTTAGGCCTGCGCAGTCAGTCCGCTCAAGCGGACTTCGGGCGCTCGAGTGCCCAACTCTCTGCCAATTGGTCGCTCGAGCGGACCGGGCTCCGTTCGAGCGCTCTGGTGTCCGAGACAAACTCAGATTTTCCCCTGTTTTGAGCTTCTAGCCTCCATACCCTTAAACCTTCCTCAAACATGTCTCAAATCTCAATTTCAACTCCAAAACATTAGATTCAAGTCTCATAAACCCTTTTTATACAACAAATTTGAACAAATCATGGTTAATCTTTTCTCAAAAACTCAACTCTTTATGAGAACCCAACCCAACTCACCCATTATTCTATCAATCCTTCAAATCATGCATGAAACCTACTATAATTTACTCATATAACAAATTATCAACTCAAATCAACACAAACATGTGAGAGAATCTAGATCCTACTTCGGATTTGCTCAAAAGCTTGATATCTCTCCCGATCTTCCCACCTAGGGTTTGGAGATTGAGAGATCTTGCCTCTAGAGTACTTTATCTTCTATTTCCTTGCTCCAAAGCTTGATTTCTACCATTGCTTGCTCCCAATCTAGCTTCAAATCTTCAATTTTGAAAGGTAGGAGGTTAAGGTTTTATGTGGATTTGGGTCTCTCTCCCTCTCTCTCTCTCTAGAGGAAGATGAAGAAGAGAAGAAGAGGAGAAGAAGAGAAAATAAGAAGGGCTCATGTGGGAGAGGAGAGGTGTGTACACATATATATATAAGAACCCCAAAATACCTCCAACATTCGAGAATTCTCCAAACATATCTCGACAGGCCACTCGAGCGGACCCCCACCGTTTGAGCGGTGACCCCTAAAGCTGAATTCCATGAATTTTCTTAAAATTTAACTCAAACTCCCAACTTTGCTTCCATTCTAATATTTAAATCTTTCCACTAACACACCTATATCAATACCATCCATCATTACATACTTAAAATTTTAATTCTCCCTCCAAATTAGCACTTTTCTCAAATCTACCGAAGGTCTCAAAACAAGTTTCGATTAAATCCTAAAAATAAAAAGGAACCGGGTCACTATATATATATAAGCATTGATTTCTGATAAGTATAATATATTATTATATGTTTAGAAAAACAAAGAAAATAAAGTCAATTGTTATTAAATTATTATATAAATGCTAATCCCAGACAATTATAAACTTAAAGTTACTTGTTGTATTTCTATTTTTATAAACTTTTTGTAACTAAAAAGATAAAATTTAGAACATAGAATTTTAAAAGAAAAGGTAATTAATGTTATTTCTAACTTTAGAAAATAATAACTTTATAGAAAAAAAAAAGGGCTATATATTGTTTAATAATAACTAAAGATACTATAAAGAGAAAATACAAAAGTAGGATAAAATTTGAGTAACCTTGTAATATATATATATAAACACATAACTGAATGTTGTTCTTTACATGTTATTTAGATTCGGAATTTCGAGGCAGTCACAATTAAATTCTGGTAGACCAGGTAAGTCTATGATATCTGAATTAATTTTCATTTCATATAAATGCTTAATATGCTATATATTATGGTTACGGGTAACGCCTTAAAATCGACAATTATTATGGTTACGGTTGACGCCTTAAAATCGAGAACAATTACGGTTACAGTTGGCGCCTTAAAACTGATTACAGTTATAGTTGACGTCTCAAAACTGAAAATTGTTTTGATAATTAAAAATTAGATGTTGAAATATATCATTCTGACATTGTGAAATAGCTAATAGTTTAGAAATCATTGAATTCATACTAGCATTACTAATGGACATTGACAAAATTTTAAGTGACGCACAATGGAAAGAAAAAAGTGATAGTCAAGAAAGATAGTTAAATTCATGGTTTTGTCTTTCTGTAATTGCTGCATTTCCATTCCTGTATGTAGTTATAATGTTTGAATATTGATCGCATTGTTAAAAGTTTTGGGGGTTTTTGAAATGATTTATTGGGAGTGTTCAATAGAAATGATTACTTTTTAATGAAGAAGTTACTTTGCTTTAAAATTTGGATGACTTGAATGAGTTTGTTTTTTAAAAAAAAAATTCAGTCGGCGAAATTCAAAATAAGAATGGAAAATAAAGAAAGAAATAGGCTTTTGGTGGGTTATGACTTACTGGCCGGTTATGGGCGCCATTTATGAAAATGGGTCGTGATATTGAGAATGTGGCTGGGAGTACAATTACGATTCTTTAGTGGTATGAATTGTAATTTATGTTTTTATGAAATTGTCTTAGGGGCAGACGAATTTTCATAATTACATTAAAAACTCAAGTTATATTTACTCCACAAGTCCATACTGTAGCCATATATATATATATATATGTATATATGCTATTATGCTAACTCTATTCCTCATTCCACACTTTTTGAATTATAGTTTTCACGTAAATTCTAAGAGGTTAGATTAGCAGGTTCAAGATTACGATAGATTGTAACCCACCCTACGTTTGTGAATCACATCCAGGAATACAGTAGAAGGCTTGGATCGAAGTTTCAACTCGGTGTTTACAAACTCATGGTTGTTACAATAACTGAAATCATTCTACTAGATTTCAAAATGTATAATCCTAAATCTAACTTTGGGAGTACAGATTTTTATTTTGATCGTTCGACATCAAAAAGTTTTAAACTAAAACCTGTTTCGGCGATTGCCCGTCCAGTATTTTTTTATCGAAAAATCGTATTCAAATCAATGATCTTAGCAGTTTGCCTCCAACAGACTTGACGATTCTAGACTACTATACCCGAGAGGACATTCGAGACGGTTGATCACACTAGGTAACCTTAGAAAGTCGTGACACTTCTTAAACTCTCACTTTCTCTCTCCCGGAAGTTGTCACGATTAAGGTTTCCATTTATTGAGTTTTTCTTCAATTATTTCATATACAATCAATCCATGTCGAGCACGTAACTCTTTTGATTTGCAATAATTAATAAATCAAAATGTATGAAAGCATGCTTATGTGATTGGTTTTGCATAAAACAACATGAAAGTTGGTTTCTGTTGAGTCTGTTTATAGTGTTTTCAATACACACTTCATGCTCATTGGCACACTGAACACCCAAAATGTTTTTGTGATCTTTTAATCCTAACGGCCATAACCTTTTATTGTCACGGACTTGAGTATTTTGTCCCTATTATTATGGCCACTATATATTTTCTTCACGGCCGCCAGCTTTTTCTCATTTTTATCATGGCCGCAACATTCTGTTACCACGGTTGTGAACTTTTTGTATGACCAGTAGCCTAAAAACAGTGTTCTAGCTTTTCTATTTCCTTTGTTTAATCTGTATATAGCATCCCAAGAACATAAACTGTATAGTGTGCTTCCATTAGAACTTTTGCTCTCTTTCGATAAGTAGTTTAACTCTCGATTCCATCTCTTGATTTATTTTTCTTAAATAATAAGTGCAATATGTTTAGAAGCGATAATCAAATTGCATGACTCGCAAGATTTTCCTTATATTTTTAGTTAGAACCCTTGTTTGCTTTTCTTCTGTGTTTGCTTTTGATTAAATTCTCTATAACCTTTCATTCTGTACATGTTACCTTTGAAAAGTCTAAAATAATAATCAATAGTGATAAAGTAGAGGCCAACCTCGCGGTTGGGCGAAAAGGGTGCCTAACACCTTTTCCTTTTATACCTTAGCCCTCGAACCTTCTTTTTCTTTGATTACGTTTAAATGACCTGTGGCCTACTTTTCTTTGGTTTTCTTGATTTTTTTTCAAAATCAAGTGGCGACTTCATTTTCTATGTGTATGGATATTTTGGATTTTTTATTTTAAAAGGAATATTTTTCTAAAACAAAGGGTATCCAACACATCATTTTTTGAACCCACCTGAAAACGCCCGCAGTTTTTCTGGTTGGACTCCTTTAGGTCCCGGGTTATCATCCCAGATATTATCTCCTACCCCGTCTTCTTGCTCATTTGAGAGAACTGAATTCGGGTCCACTACCTAAGTCTAAAAAACTTGAATCTGTGCTTCACACTAGGTTTGAATCCAAGCCTGGTTATTCACAACAGTACTGACTCCCTCTATTGTCCGTTGCAAATCCATGATTGCCCTCATCATATCAGCCATAGTCAACTTCGGGTCTGCCATTGATGAACCTAATTATATGGCGAGGGAGGAACCCAAGGTCCCCAACAAAGTCGTCAGAAAAACTACGGGTGTTTTCAGGTTGGTTCGAAAAACAATGTGTCGGATATCTATTGTTGAAAAACATTCCTTTTAAAACAAAAAATCCAATATATCCATACACATGTAGAAAATGGAGTTGCCACTTGATTTTTGAAAAAAACCAAAAAAAACAAAGATAAGTAGGCTACAGGTCATTTAAACGTAACTAGAGAAAAAGAGGGTTCGAGGGTTAAGGTATGAAAAGGGAAGGTGTTAGGCACCTTTCTCGCCCAACTACGAGGTTGGTCTCTACTTTGTCATTATTGGTTCTTTTATAATCGAATGCTATTTCAGCACATCTTCCCCTTCATCATAGTATACTTCTATGTCCATAGGTCCTTCATCCAATTCTTCAAGTTCCCTTAGGTCGTTCTCTTCTACGTATAAAATCCCATCCACATCGAGAGAGCACAGAACTGGTCCCTCGAGTAAAGGAGTTCTCGACTTTGGCTCGTGAAGTGAAACAATATAAACTAAAGGATCAAATGCATGGCTTGCAGTACCCAAAAGGTTTACTTGAGGCAGACTTTTTCCATTTCCTCCTTGCCCTTCCTTTGTCTCGATTCACCCTTCACTGATCGGTACTTTCTGAACTTGTCTGATCCCGTTATTGTCGATCCTCTTTCCTTTTGATGATTCTCCCATCACTAATGCCTTTGTTTCTAAATCCTCAATCTGTGAACTCGGTTCAGCCTTACCATGCCACGCAGCATCATAACTTGGAATAGTTGGGACGTGCCATTTAATCTCTATTCCGGCTTCCTCTAGTTCTTCAAGAGCCTCGAGGCGTTTCAATTTCTCCCAAAGACCATTGATCTCTTCATCTTCTTCATCATTGCTGTCGGAGGAAGGAAAATCATCTTCTTCATGAATAATGAAGATCGGGAATTCATCAAAGTCATTGTCCATAAGTTCCACAACAAAGTTATTGATCAATAACATGTCATGGCTGAACGACAGATCTGTAGCAGGTATCGACTTTGTTACTGGGACTATAAATTTTGTGGGGTCGAAGATCTTCGCTTCTCTTTTAATAGCATTGATATTTCGCTGAGCCGAGTGATTCGGCAAAGGGTTGGTGGTCATATTCAGCATTTGAGCTGAAGTAGGTGAAGGAATCACCTTATTATCTATCAGATCTTGAATTTCATGCCAAAACCTCATACAATTATTAGTTAAATGACCATGCCCCTGATGAAAGGTCCAATACTAGGTCGGGTTGTATCTGAGTGGTAAGGGATTTGGTGGTGGGGTAAGCTCTAAGGGTTTCAAGAGACCCCTTTCAACCAGACGGCTCAAAATGGAAGATAAAGGAATGGAAAGCTGGGTAAAGGTTCTCTTCTAGTTACGAGGCTAGTTTTGAGTGGCAGGCTAGGTGGATGAATTGGACTGGCTCGAATTAGGGTTCAACAGGTTTACTTCGTAACTCTGGTTTACTGAATTGGTAGAATTATTAGGGTTATTAGCATAGGGCTTCCTTGTTGTCCTATGGTTTGATTCCCCTTTCTCAATATCACCAGACTGTAAAGCATCCTTTATCTGTATTCTAGCATTGAAAACCAGCTCAAATGTCATCAAAGGCTACGTGATCAGATATTTTCAAAATTACGGTTGTAAGTTCTTTATGACTATCCTCACCTGTTCTTTTTTAGTAAGCATATTTGTCATTTTGGCTATCTTGGCCGTCCAATGGTCAGAAACTCAACAAAAGACTCCTTAGCATCCTATCTAGTTGTCTCAAGTTCCTGTGTTATGACATCGAGCTGAATGTTATAATTGTACTGGTTGACAAATGCAGTAGCAATATCTTTTTAAGTTCTTGTCTTCGCAGCATGTAATGACAGAAACCATTTTTGGGCAGCTCTTGACAAAGACCGTTGAGAAAGCTGAGCCTTCAGTTGATCACTAATCCCCATGGGTGATAGATTACCCACATACATTCTCAGATGAATTCTTGGATTTTCGATTCCATCGAACTTCTTCATATCAGGCATCTTAAATTTCTCGAAGAGTTTTACATCGGGGAATAAACAGAGCCCTTCCACGTCTAACATGTAATCCTTGACTCCTTGGGCTTTTCTCAAAACTTTCTCCAACTTGTCAATCTTATCAGACAAGATGGACTCTTTAGTGGCTAAAATTTTTGGGATTCCTGATCGTATAGGTGGTCCTGCTACTGATTGGACTGCTTCGGGTCCCGGGTTATCATCCCAGATATTATCTCTTACCCCATCTCCTTGCTCATTCGAGAGAAATGTATTAGGGTCCACTACCTGGGTCTGCAAAGCATGAATCTGTGCTTGACACTAGGCTTGAATCCTAACCTCGTTATTCACAGTAGTACTAACTCCCTCTACTATCCATTGCAAATCTATGATTGCCCTCATCATATTAGCCATAGTCAACTCTGGGTCTGCCATTGATGAACCTAACTGTTCTACCCTTCTAAGTCTTCCTCGCAGAGATTGTGCTCAAGTGCGTATTAGTTCTTCTTTGTATGGAGCTATAATCTCGGGACTCTGAGCTGAAAAGACTAATATAAATAGAAGAACTCATCAGTCCGGTTCTAAACCCAGAATAACCTGTGTTCAGTAAAAGAACGGGAAAAGGAAAACTATCCTATAAATTGGCGCTAACTATACAAACAAAAATATTCATAAAAAGAAAATCATATAAACCTAAAAGATTTGTTGATTCTAAAAGAAAGGGTCTAAGAAGCTATATGCAACAAGAGAAGGCTGGTAGGTCTGTACTCAATGTACCTTTTGAATAGAGTCAAGAATATACTTCCCATGCTATGTAATGGTGCAAGGCATGGTTAAACGATACGTAATAACTCTTTTTTCCACATCTACGGAAGCATGTGGCCAAAAAGCTTGCTGACTTCCCCGACATAGCCCCGAGATAATAAACTGGTCGAGGTATCAGGTAGGCAGAGCGGGGGTTTTGAGAATCAAGCATGCAAATATGTATAATGCAAATGTAAATACTAATGAAAAGTTTACAACAAGAACTAATGACATTTCAAGTTAAGCCCTCTTATGATTTTTTAAAACTCAGTCCCCAGTGGAGTCGCCAGAAAAACTACGGACGTTTTCGAGTGGGTTCGAAAAATGATGTGTTAGATATCCATTGTTTTAGAAAAATATAAATTTTAAAATGAAAAATCCAAGATATCCATACACATAGAAAATGGAGTTGCCAAGTTTTTTAGAAAAATCAATAAAAACAAAGAAAAGTAGGCCACAGGTCATTTAAATGTAACCAGAGAAAAAGACGATTCGGGAGCTAAGGTACGAAAAGGAAAGGTGTTAGGCACCCTTTTTGCCAACCGCGAGGTTGGCCTCTACTTTGTTATTATTGGTTCTTATTTTAAAATTTTCAAAGGTAACATGTACAGAATAGAAGGTTATAGAGAGTTCAAAAAAGCAAACAAGGAAGAAAAGCAAACAAGAGTTCTACCTAAAAAGATAAGGGAAATCTTAAGGGACATGCAATTTGATTATCGCTTCTAAACATGCCGCACTTATTATTTAAGCAAAGTAAATCAAGATATGCAATCGAGGGTTAAAGTACTTATCAAAAGAGAGGAAAAGTTTTAATGGAGGTATACTGTACAGTTTATGTTCTTGGAATGCTATATACATATTAAACATAGGGAACAGAAAGGCTAAAACATTGTTTTTGTGCTACTGGTCATACAAAAAGTTCACAGCCGTGGCAATAGAATGTTGCGGCCGTTATAAAAATGAGGAAAAGCTAGCAGCCGTAAAGAAAATATATTGCAGCTATAATAATAGGGACAAAATACTCACGGCCGTGACACTAAAAGGTTACGACCATTAGGTTTAAAAGATCATAGAAATATTTTGGGTGTCTAGTGTGCCAATAAGCATGAAGTGTGTATTGAAAACACTATAAATAGACCCAACAGAAACCAACTTTCATGTTTTATGCAAAACCAATCATATAAACATGTTTTTATACATTTATAATTATTAAATATTGCAAATCAAAAGAGTTACATGGTCGATATGGATTGATTGTATATGAAATAATCGAAGATAAACTCAATAAATGGAAATCCTAATCGTGCCAACTCTCGGGAGAGAGAAAGTGGGAGTTCAAGAAGTGTCACGACTTCCTAATGTTACCTAGTGTGATCAACCATCTCGAATGTTCTCTCGGGTATGCTAGGCTAGAATCGTCCAGTCGTCCTTGCTTTAGGAGCCATCCCAATGCAAGCAATGCCATGTACTCGATCTGGGTGTAAGTAATATCGGGAGTGTGGATAACTGTGAATATAGGGTGGGGGATGAATTCTGTAGAGTATCAATATCCCGGAACATTCTCTCTAGTTTTAGTGAAAATGGCGCTTATTTATAGGTGTTTAGGGTAGCACCGAGATCCTCTGGGATGATGACATATGTCCAAAAAGGTGCAAAGGTCGTAACCATGTCCTTGTAACTCGCGGCCGTGAACTAAATGTACAAATTAAGACAGCCGTGACCATCAAAGGTGGCGGCCTGCTGTAAGATCATAAAAAAGTTAAGATCATAGAAGGAAGGTCACGGCCTGTTTTAGGATCATAAAAAGGTCACGGCCATTAAGGCAAGGACACTGCCTGGGGTAGGATGGCAAAAAGGTGGCGGCCATGAGGATGAAGAATGTCGCGGCCTAGAGATTTTTTAGGGGATAGGTAATTTCTTGGATTTTGAGTAGAATTTTTGGCATTGCAATTCTTGGGAGCCTCCTTGAGCATAATTTCATGTTTTCGTCATTGGGGAGCATTCGAGACGGGTGCCTAAGATTTGGCTTGGTCAAATTGGGATGTCTACAACTCTGTATGGCATCAATGTGATTTGAGAAGTAATGAGAACACTGTTAGTAACAAACATGATACAAGTCAATCTTTGAATTTGAACAGAGAAAATATTTAAACACTGGAACATAAGACTAATCTCATCCGCGGTGAGACGGTCAAACTAATTGTGGTAGACAGTGACGACATGCGTCGGGACCTAGTCAAACGCAAAGCTTGTCAAGGTCGTATACTAAAAATCATGTCTTTTTTTTCTTTTTAATATTTAATTTTATTCATTAATAAAATTATTTTTTTATTTTTATGAGAATCTTAATGAGCAATGTGTGCGATTTCATTATTTATTTAATGTTATGCATGGGTGTCTTTTATTCTGCACAGTATTTAATTTGGTGCGTAGAGTTCAGT
>JAULJZ010172408.1:0-24059 GCA_032270985.1 Heliamphora pulchella
AAGTCCCGGGCCCCCGAGAAGTTAGAGAGAAGGTAGAGGTTTTGATTTGAGAAAAAGAAACTTAGTCTCCAAGTTTTTCAAAATATCTCTACAAATATCTAAAGGCTAAATATTTATAGGCCAAGAAAAATATCTTTTTTTTTTAATTTTAAAATTCGCACAGAAACTCCCTACAACTCTGGGAACCAACCCCGCATGCTTATTTCAACTCAAACATGCATCAAAACGAATAAATCATACACCGTAGAAATATATATGCAAAAACACGTCAAACATATATAAATCTAAAAAAGAGACAGGTTCGGGTCTCACATACCTAATTTTTCTCTTCTGTGCTAGTTCAATATTTTCTTTATGTTCTTTATTTTCCTTTTTAAGTGTTAGTATAGTTTTCTCTTCCAATGCTAGTTTAATTCTTCTTTAATAATGTCCCTTGTTGGTTTTTTTTTTCTTTTCTTTCAAAAATTCACAAAACTTTTTAATGCTAGTTTTCATGACATTATTTTGGTTTGGAGTTCTATATACATATGTTATGTATTTTTATTATTTGATTTTGGATGTTTTCTTCTCATCTCATTTTTCTGTATTTCTATGTATTTGAGAAATCTAATTATGAACTAATGATGATTAGTAGAGGCCGACCTTACGGTTGGGCGAACGGGGTGCCTAACACCTTTTCCAATTCGTACCTTAGTTCCCGAACCCTTTTTCTTTGGTTAACGTTTTAAATATTAGTAGCCATTTTACTTTTTTTGGTTTTTCTCAAAAACTAAGTGGCGACTCTATTTTCAACAAAAAAGACTTTTCAAAATTTGATTTTCAAGGTGTTAAAATATTTTTCAAACATCCTTTGAATTTTTATATTTTTGATCATTTCTAAGTCCCAAAATTCCGGCACCACAGTATTTTCTAGCGACTCCGCTGGGAACTGATTTTCAAAAACAAATAAGAGGGCTAGACTTGAAAACATCAGTGGTTCTTAATAAAAAAATTTCATTTGCATTCTCGCATGCATGCGTATTGTTCTTCACACCCCATGCTTGGTTGACCCGATGCCCCAATCGTTTATCCGTTTCAAGAATTGTTGAGAAGGTGGGCAAGCCTTACTGACTGTACGCTTTCATAGGTGCAGTAAAAGAGTTCGGATGTACCGTTTGACTATGTCCTGCACTACTTTAGGCATGAAAAGTATATACTCCGCTCTATTCAGAAGGTACCTTGTTCAATTGACCAAAATCAGCCTTTTGCATATAGTAGCTTAGAACCCTCTATTAGGTGCTCCTAACCCCAATAGGATTATGTGTTTTGTTCATTATATGTTTTGTTTGCGTTTATTAGGATTGCCTGCTTGGTTTAGGCTAGTTCCTTTTTCGAGTTTGGCCCGAGTTTTCTGTTATCTATTGTTGTTTAGGTCAGCTTTTTCCTCGGGTTCTTACTCGATTTTTGTTCTTTGCCTTGTTGGGTTTTCTTGCTAGAGTGTTCTTCTCGGGGTCATGCCTATTTTTTGTGTCTTTAGTGTAGCTTTTCCATTTGTTTGGGTGTCTCCCAGGGTGCTGGTTTTGTCTCCCTATTTTGTTTAGGCTCGCTTACCCTTATTAGACTCGTCTGAGCTAATTTTGTTTTCCTACCGTTATGCTGCCCATTTTTTTATAGAATTCTATAGCGAACCGATCCCTTTTGGCCTAACTATGTTTCTTACCAGAGTGCTACCTATTTCTCCGTTTGGATAAACCTCCCCTCTAGAATTTGGTTGATCTTCTTCTTAGCCCTTACCTCGAGTTTTCAGAAGTCCTGTTGTTATGCTGCCAGTATGGGCCCGACAAGGGTATTGCTTCAATTTTGGTGATTATCTGCTTATCGTTTTGGGTATCTGGGATGTTTGCTACCTATTGTTAGAGTTCTATTCAGAGAAGTATTTGATACTAGTTATTCTATTTTTGGGATCCAGGTTTTTTTGTAGGTTTACCATTGAGCTAAGATGAGTACAGTCAACACGTGTCTGGGTGAGATCAGAGTCAAGCAGATTTTACAGGGTATCTGAATAGCCAGCTGAACCGTCTAAAATGGCAGAGAATGAGGTTAATCTGACAGCCTTGATGAGGGCGATCATTAAGATACAACGGGCCGTGGAGCAACAAAGATAGGCTCAAAACCAGTGCCAAGCACATATCCAGGCAATTCAAGCCCATCTGCCCGGTATGAATGGATAGCTAGATGACACAAATGAGAATGGTAAAGACTCTTACGATGATAACCAGGGGTAGGACGCACTGCAAGTCGCTGCGCCACCCCGAGTTCCCTGACATGTCCCGGTAGAGGAAGAGATTACTGCCCAGTCTAGGGAGTCCGCATTGGCAGAAAAGATTGATCAAATGGAGAAGATATTGAGAAAGGTAAAGGGAGTAGAAAAATACATGCTGGATGTAGGCGGTTTGTGTTTATTCCCAGATGTCAAACTCCCAAAAAAATTTAAGATGTCGGAGATGGAAAAGTTTGATGGCACTGAAGATTCCCAGATCCATCTGAGGATGTATGTTGGAACTCTCTCCCTCATGGGAATTGATGATCAGCTAAAGGCCTAATTATTCCACCGATCGATTTCCAGAGCAGCACAGAGATGATTCCTCTCTCTAGTAGTGGCTATGACTAGAACTTGGAAAGACATAGCCACTTCATTCATCATTCAATATAGCTACAACGTCCAGCTGGATGTGACTATTCGTGAGCTAGAAATGACTCGTCAAGAAAATTGACATTCTGACCCAGTAGAGAGAGATGCCAAGATGATAAATCGGCCTATCGAGAAAGAACAAGTGAGAATTGTGTTGAAAAATCTACAACCCTCCTAAAGCGTTATCTTTTTACACAGCTGCTCTCTACCTTTGAGCAGCTATTTGATGATGGGGTGCAGATTGAGGACGCTATTCAGTCTGGAGACATTGAGAAAGTTGAGACCATTTAGAATCCAAGAAGAACCTTCCCAGCTAATAACCAGAATCAGTCTACTAACCTCATGTATCATTCAAACGAGGTCAATCTTTTGAACCCTTCATCCTTTGCCCAACAATCAAACAATATCCAACAGTCAAACAACAGTCAACAGCCACAACAAAGGTCAAGGAGAGTCTTCACTCCCCTCAACATTTCATTATCCATAGCCTTGAATCGACTTATCAAGAAAAGGCTTATCAAACCGTTAGACTCCATACCCGTACCTGATCCCCTACTGTTGCGGTATAATACTTCTCAGTATTGTGCCTATCACCAGGGCCACAGACATCTGACTGATAAGTGTATGAGGCTGCGTCATGAGATCTACGATCTCATTGACAACAAAGTAATCCCTCCACCATCCGCTACTAAGCCAAATGTCACGACCAACCCTTTGCCAAACCATGCCAAGCAAATTGGGGTAAACTATGCGTCTTTGGGACAATCAGAAGATTTGAGCGAGTACATCTGTTCAGTGCATCTGCCACGCCTACATATTTTAGCTACTGAGGATCAGACAGCTTGCTCACTGATTATGGCTGGGAATGACTGGGAATGGATGGGATATGATGGAGGAATGAAATGATGATGCTTGAAAAGGGTATCAAATGGCAATCTAAGCTAACCAACAGGAAGAAGAGGAGTGTAATGAAAAGAATGACTGGCTATTGGACTACCTGGCACGGCCGTATGGGTTTGGTCATATGCTTGATGGTATTACCATTTCTCAACTTTTTAAAGAGGTGGTAAATGTTGATGATATGCAATCCTATTAGTTATTGAGGGTTATGCTAAAATCAGAAGGGGCTGAATGGATCTACTTTTGGACTGCTCGGGAACAACTGGTGAGGGTTATTTGAGAGGACATCTAGGAAGAGGACGACAATACATGGGCCAATGAGGATGATGAGGTAAGAAGAGGAAGAGCAGCGGTCAGTGATTTAAATGATCTATGGGCATTCGAAAGCTCTCTGCGCGTGGACGAGGTAAGGCAGAATGACAATGTAATACCAGGATTATAGGATCCCGAGAAAGGTGTAGAACATCTAACTAGAAGTGGGAAGCATTTCAAGCCGGCTTAGTTGGAAAAAGGGTAACCAAGCGGGAAGGGAAAAGAGAAGGAACAGGAAGAAGAGGATGCTATTGTACTAAAGTAGCTGAAAAAGACACAGGCTAACATTAGTATATGGGGCTTGCTGATGGCTTCACATCAGCATCGGCAAGCCGTGTTGAAAGCTCTGAACAAAGTCAATGTATCTATAGATGCGACCCCTGAACAGTTGATTGAATTAATACTGCAAGCTGCAGAGCCAAAAGTGGTTTCTTTTTAAGAGAAAGATTTACCATTAGAAGAAAAGAATCACAATAAGTCCCTACACATTACAGTCAAGTGTTTAGAAAAGTAGGTCCCGATAACGCTCATCGATAACGGTTCAGCCATGAACGTTTACCCACTCAGGACTGTAGTTTGCCTAGGGATGAAGCCGGACCAGTTCACGCCTTGTACTCAAGGAGTTCGAGCTTATGACAACACAAGGAGGGATGTGCTAGGTCAGGTATCATTTGCAGTATTAGTGGGGGCTTTGAAGTCGTCAATTGAATTTCATATACTGGATGTGCCAGCTTCCTTCATTCTGTTGCTGGGCAAGCTATGGCTGCACGATCCAAATGTCCAAGCAGTGCCATCTACCATCCACCAAAAGCTAAAATTGATAAAGAATTGGGCAGTGCTGACCATCCATGGAGAAGATGGTATCCAACCCCCAAGAGGAGAGAGCTCGACCCTCTTGGATGTTCAGCATGGAGAAGGGGATGCGTCATTAAGTGGGTTCCAATTCAATGAAGCTCAGGATGTGTAGATGCTTTTAAAAGAGGAGGAGAACTACATCAACCTGCGAGCGGTTATGATGATGAGGCAAATGTCTTACTTCCCGGGAATGGCGTTGGGTCGCAAACGACAAGGTATTCTGGAACCTCTTCAAGTATTACCAGCTTCGCGACGTTTCGGTCTTGGGTACAAGCTGACGGAAGAAGACTTAGAAGGGCCTAAAAGGGAACGGAAAGCTAAACACTCAGAAATACTCAACGGGTACTTTATCAAAGAAAGAGAAGATTTTATGTACTGTGGCTTCCTAGAGCCATGGATTAATGGAAAAACCAACCAAAAGCTGTCAGGATTAGAAATCTTCTTTGGCCATCAATTATCTGATGCGGAAGAAGATGAAATAGTGGAAGGGGTAGAGGAAGAAAAGAAGATCCAAGAGGAAGATTAGGCAGACAAGCTTGATGACATCGACACGGGAATGTTGTTAAATGAATAGATAGCTCAGCTGCATGTAACCGACCAAGACTGCTTCATAATGGGCTTCAGCGCACCAACTGACTACACCGAGCTCATTGTAGATGCGGCTGCGAAGGAAGTAAAGAACTGGACCTTAGAGTCTTGTAATGTGAAGGTTGTTTGTCCTCGGTCTGAATCTGAGTCGAAGTCTGTGATGGAGGGCATGTTTGTCTGTGCACCTCCTCCTACTTTTGCCGTTGAACTTTTAATCCTCTCTTTCTTCAATGAAATAAATGAGATTTCTGGTTACTCTACTTTGTTTGACTTATTTCATATGCTTTCTAATGATTTTGAATTCGACGGAAATATCCCTGAAGAAATAAAACTGTTAATAAAACGAGAAGAAGAAATACGCGCCCAACTAATAATTGAAGAAATCTTGTCAATAAATTTAGGTAATGAAACTAATTCACAAAATGTACAAATTGGGTCTTCTTTATCCTTAGTTGAATATGAATAATTAATAACTTTATTAGAAGAATTCAAAGATGTATTTGCATGGTCTTTCAAGGATATGCCCAGAATTAATCCTGACATTGTCTAACACCATATCCCTTTGTACCCTGATGCTAAACCGGTCAAGCAAAAGTTGAGACGAATTCGGCTAGAATGGGCTATGAAGATAAAAAAAGAAGTTTTCAAACAAATCAATGCTGGATTCCTGATGGTAACCGAATATCCAAAGTGGGTGGCTAATATTGTTTTGGTCCTAAAGAAAGATGGACGCATATGGGTTTCTGTCGACTTTCGAGATCTTAACAAGGCTAGCCCGAAAGACGACTTTTTGCTGCCACACATAGATGTTTTGGTAGACAGCATGGTAGGGCATGCCTTATTGTCATTTATGAATGGCATCTCCTGGTATAATAAGATTCTGATGGATCTCGAGGACAGAGAAAAGACGACGTTCACTACACCTTGGGGCACTTATTGTTGTCGTGTGATGCCGTTTGGTTTAAAGAATGTAGGGACAACCTATTAGAGGGCTGCCACTATGTTATTGCATGACATGATACATAAGGAGGTCAAGGTATACGTGGATGACATGACAGTAAAGTCCAAGGATCGAGACAGCCACATCGTAGCATTGCGAAAGTTCTTTGAAAATTTTCAAAAATACAAGATGTGGCTCAACCCACAGAAGTGTGCCTTCGGAGTTACCACCGAAAAAATGCCCGAGTTTATGATTACTCAGCGGGGCATTGAGGTCGACCCGTCAAAGATTAAAGTAATCTAGGAAATACCTTCCCTGAGAACCGAGCAAGAAGTCGGGGGCTTCCTGGATAAGATACTGTTTATCAGTCGATTCATCGCAAAACTGACAACTACTTGTGAGCCACTTTTTCGTTTGTTAAAGAAAAGAGTCAAGTTCAAATGGGATCTGAAATGCCAAGATGCCTTTAATTTCGTGTGATAGTACCTATAAAATCCTCCTGTTTTGGCTCCTCCCAAACCTAATAAGTCACTGATCCTCTATTTGTCGGTGACTGATTCGGCTATGGGATGTGTAGTAGCACAAGAAAAAAAACTATAACGGAAAAGGCAGTCTACTACTTAAGCAAGAAGATGATAAGGTCAGAAATACGATGCACACCACTGGAAAAGACATACTGGGCTTTGGTTTGGGCCTCCCAAAAATTAAGGCATTACATGCTATCTTTCACAGTGAATATAATCTCCCAGATAGATCCGTTGAAGTACCTGTTTGAAAAGCCGGTGCTGATAGGAAGATTGGCTCAATGGTTGCTTCTGTTATAAGAATTTAACCTCAAGTACATCACCCAGAAGTCAATCAAGGGCAAAGCAGTAGCAGAGTTTCTAGCCGACCAACCAGTCGAGGGAGCTAAGACACTGAATTCTAGTTTCTTGACAAGTGATGAAAGTCGGGGATGACAAATGGACTCTATACTTTGATGGTGTAACGAACTAGTATTGCTATAGAATAAGAGTCCTTCTTGTCACCACTAACGAATCACACGTCCCCTTGTCCTTGAAGTTCAATTTTGAAGTTACTAATAATCAGGCTAAATATGAAGCATGTTTAGCCGGATTGGAGGCAGCCTTAGAATTAGGGGCAAGAAAGCTAGAAGTTATCAGAGATTTGGCATTGGTGGTCTCACAGGCAAGAGGAGAATGGAAGGTTAGAGATGTAACATTGATTCTCTACCATCAAGAGCTAGAGAAGCTGATACCATGTTTTGAATCAGTGATCTTCACCCATGTGCCAAGATTACAGAATAAGTTAGCCGATGCACTGGCTACCCTAGCATCCATGATTGGCATACCACTTGGGGTCAAAATGAGGCCATTAATAATTGAATAGAAGAGAAAATCAGCATATGAGACGATGAACGCGATTGAGGAAAGCAACGACGAACTTTCATGGTATTTTGACTTTCAGAACTTCGTGGAGAAAGGAGAATATCCCAAGTTTGCCAGTAAAAAGGATAAAAGAGCTATACAATGATTATCTGCACAATTTGTCATTTGTAGGGGAAGACTGTACAAACGAGGACATTTTGGGGTCAATAAGTTGGGTGTCAGCACTGAAGAAGGCCAAGGGCTGATGAAAGAGATACATGCGGGGGTTTGTGGGCCTCACATGAGTGGAAAACATGTTAGCCAAAAAGATCATGCGACAAGGATATTTTTGGATGACAATGGAGACAGACTATATACTGTTCGTGTGGAGGTGCCATAAGTGTCAGATTCATGCAAACCTTATGCACGTTCTCTCACCATAGCTGTATAACCTGACGTCGCCATGTCCATTTTCAATATGGGGCATCGATGTGATTGGCAAGATAACACCAAAGGCGTCCAATGGGCACAAGTTTATTTTTGTGGCCATTGACTATTTTACCAAGTGGGTGGAAGCAGCTTCATACTCGGTCTTGAGAGCTTCACATGTCGCCAAGTTTATCAAGAAGAACATCATTTGTCGGTACGGAGTCCCTTATGAGATTATCTCAGATAATGGCTCACACTTTCAAGGTGAGGTCTTGGATCTCTTCGAAGAATACCGGATAATGGCTCACAAATCGTCGCCATATCAGCCACAAACCAACGGGACAGTCGAGGCGGCAAATAAGAACATCAAGAAGATCTTGCAAAAGATGGTCAACTCACATAAGGATTGATCAGAACATCTACTATTTGCTCTGTGGGGATACAGGACGTCCATTAGGACTTCAACAGGAACCACGCCATATTCTATAGTGTATGGGATGGAAGCCGTGCTTCTCATTGAGGTGAAAATTCCTTCACTAAGGATAATGGCTGAGACCAGTATTCTAGAGGAAGAATGGCAGAGGAACCGAATGAAAGAGATACTTTTGTTCGATGAAAGAAGACTACAAGTTTTGTTCCACATACAAAGGTACCAAAGGAGGATAGCCCGAGCGTTCGATAAGAAGGTCAAGACCCGAAATCTCAGAAAAGGGGACTTAGTTCTTAAGGAAATCAAGGCATCTATCTTTGACCCGAGAGTCAAGTTCAAGCCGAACTGGTTCGTGCCATTTCTGATCAAAACTATCATAACCGGTGGTGCAGTCATCATTATAGATTTGGATGACAATGTGTTCTCCACTCCAGTAAACCTCGATCAACTCAAAAAGTACTATCCTTGAAAGAAAAATAAACATAAAATAAAAACTCGCTGAGTTAAAAATTGAAAAGGAAACTCAGACAAAAGTTAGAGCAGCCTGCAAGGCCAAAAACCCAAAAGGGCGACATTGGCAAAAGTTAGGGCACCATAAAATGAGAGTGCCAATACCCGAGTAAAAATTGAGCCCGAACTATGTTAAGGCTTGATTCCACTTTCTTGGGATACGTAGGCAGCTTCTTTTAAAAAGTCTACCCACATTCTTTGTTTTTAACCATCTTTGAATCTGAGTCAAACCAATGCGAATTTATTTCTGGATTTTGATAATAAAGTCATTTAATTGAACCGAAAAATTTTGGATAATTTTGAACCTTTTTAAATATAAAGTGGGTCATAAGATTTTAGAAATGAAAGGTGGGCGCGCAAGTCCCAAACTTTACAAAATAAAGGAAAGCTGTGAAATCTTTAAAACAAAGCAGGGTGCCTCAAGTCTTTCTCCTCTTTGTTGCCTGTTTTCCCTCTTCTCTATCTCTCTTCTCCCTATCCTGCATTAGCCATGTCCTATACTTGGCAGAAAGCTCAAGATACCGTAGCTCCGACAGCTCCATCCGTGAACGAGCTAGGCATCCTGATATAATGTTAAAAACAGGGATCGCAATGTAGATAAAAATAAATGACCTCGGATGCTGTGAAAGATTATCTGACTACGACCGAACTGCTGCATGATTCGATGAGGATAATAGAAAGTAGTCTGACGCAGACTAATCAGCAGAACACCAGGGTGATCCATGGTAGTCAGAGTCATGGCAGGGATCTATCACCAGGAGCACTGCCAAGTAATATCTGGGCCGGTCAGAGAAGAGAGGTACTGTCACCAGGCTGCCTCAGTGTTGCATATCTGGTAGTAAGGGCGGTAAATAAAAGCTGTAGCACTGTGTCTATCAGTAGGTGGTTTCTATACAAGATTCACCTTCTCCATCAGCCAGATCTGCAAAAGGGAAATAGAAAGCAATAAGAGAAAAGCTGTACAAAGAAATAAAACAGATTGAAAGGAGGTCTCAGATGGCCAACGAGGATTATGAGATGGAAGAAGGGTATGATGATGAGCCCTTAGAGCCTGAGCCTAAATTAGATAAGGGGTAGAAGGGGACCAGTTGGGGAGTTGAGAGGACGACCTTAGAGGACATCAAAGTACATGACAAAATATGAGCGTATAAGAATTTTGGGTACGGTTTGGGAATGAATACACCTATCATGGTTGAGTTGGGATGAAACAAACCCCCTTTGAGGGCACAGCAGGAGGTCCCCTTCAAAAGCCCGGGGAGTGGACGAATTGATCTTTAAAGACTCGTGGAAGAGGCAAGTAGAAGGTGGTATCGTAGAAAGGAACTCTAGCAGGGAAAGATACCCTACATGATTCGCCGCTATCTACTTGATGGAGGCTATGAGGACTGGGGATTAGGGTTGGTATACTGAAAATCATATTTTTAGTATTTAATTTTATTTTAATAAAATTAATTTTTATTTTATGAGAATCTTTATATGCAATGTATGTATATCATTTCTTTGTTAAGCATGGATGTCCAATATTCTGTACAGTATTTAATTTGGTGTATAGAGTACAGCTTACACATAGAAGATCAGATTTTAGGTTGTTGCAGAATATAAGTCTTATGTTCACAGTTTAGATGAAAATGAACATACTAACGGTACGACTGTAGCATAGAGTTTTAGTAGGCTTGTCTTTGTTACGGAGAACAGATAATAGCATCGTCTATTGTTCTGACTTTTTGTGCTAGTACACTTTATGTGTATTGAACGGGACATTTGGGGTAATTAATTTTATACTGACTATATAAATTAATTTGCATCCCAAGGTTATTATGAATAGTACTTATCCTCTTAATCATGAAATAATTATTGATTTACATATATTTAATATTCGTTATTTTGATTCATTAGATGGTGCGATCATATATGGGTCTATATTCTCGGTGAGTTGGATAGTAGTATTATTTATATGGAAAATATTAATTATTGACGGAATTCACGTTCGAAAGATTGGGATTGACGATACCCCCTTAAGGAAGCTTATATGTGATACCCCGGTATCCCGCACCGGAAAGGGAGAGAGAGTTTCTGAGCTATAAAAGAAAAAATCTTAGACCCTTATATTCAACGAGGCCTTTTTCCAAGTGGTAGAGACCCTACCAGAACTCCGCAGTTAAGCGTGCTTATGCTGGAGCAATGCAAGGATAGGTGACCCCCTGGGAAGAACAAAATCGTGAGGGCTTTGCTCGAAGCGGACAATATTGTTGCCATGTGATGGGTCGGGGTGATCCCAGATGGTATCAGAGCCGACTCTCCTCTCCTCCGAGTGTGGCCCTCTGCCGTCTTGCGTGACACGTGGGCGGGCTACTGAGTGGGAGAGTCGATAAGAACTAACAGGCTACCAGAGTTGGCAGGCTACCGCATGGGGGCGTGCAGCCCTAAGGGGGGTGGATTGTGATATCCTAGTATCCCACACCAGAAAGGGAGAGGGAGTTTTTGAGCTATAAAATAAAAAATCTTGGACCCTTACATTCAACGAGTCCTTTTTCCAAGTGGTAAAGGCCCTAGCAGAACTCCACAGTTAAGCGTGCTTACACTGGAGCAATGCAAGGATGGGTGATCCCCTGGGAAGAATAAAACCATGAGGGCTTTGCCCAAAGCGAATAATATCGTTGCCATGTGAAGGGTCGGGGTGTTACATTATAAGTTTTGATCGGGCCAAACGCTGCAGGAGGATTTGATTATTCAGCGGTCAAATAAGTTATGCGGAAGTGCTTAATAAATATCAATATGCCGATTAAATTAAATTATCAATAATTAAATTTAATTGACGGGTATCGAAAATCTGAATGTGGGGAGAAATGGTAAGTATTTAATAACAGTAGCTCAATGCTATATGGTCTTGAGATTATAAGTCAGAGTGCAATTATAGTTCTTCAATGGAAGTCTTACTCATAATTACTTCACAGGTTCTGCTGTAGCCCTATATATATGCGAGTAGGTTAAACCAATTTCATAACTTGTCTTCTAAGAATAAAGATATCCTAGTTCTGCCAGTTCGAGTTCTCGGAGGATTATAACCCACACTCTATATCCAAGAATCGTATAAGAAAATACAATAGAAGATCTGGCAAGAGTATCAACTCGGATTCAATCGTAGTTGAAGATTTGGTTGATAAAAAGGTATTATTCTAAATTAACTTCGGATCCACGGGTTTTATTTTGATCATTCGTAATCTTTTTTTGGAGCTCGTTTAGGCGATTGCACGTCCAGTTAATTTTTTTCGTTAATCATTTGTAAAAATAAAGATTTGGCAGTCTTGCCTCCAACATTTGGTATTAGAGCCGTTTTGTTTTTTATTTTCGATTTTCGGGGCCGGGTAGTTTTTGAACGGTTGCTAACTTTATTTTGCAGGCGTTCTAATTCTGGTTTTATGATCGTCATTTATTTTTTATGTTTAATTGAATGGTGTGAATGATATTATTTTTTTAGTCACGGGAGTTAACCGTGGTAGATTGAATGTAAGCTTTCGGGACATAGGATTGATGTAATAACTAAATATATATTTTTAAATATCTATTTAGATTATTTAAGAATATGTTGAACATATCCAAGAATGGAGGCAGCACCGGCGGTGGTTTAGGTTGTTATGGGCCACGGATCGCAATAAGTTTTTTATGATTTTAAATAATTTTTTTGGTGAGTTTTTTTGCGGTATTTATGAATAAAAAATAGCATAAAAAATAAGTCAAAAACAATAAGAAAAAATTACCAAAATAGTCCGGTTCCGACGGCTTTGCCGGCGGCGATTTGGCAGTGATTTTTATGATTTTTTGGGCTATTTTTGGGACAATTTTTTGGACAATTTTTTAAACATAAAATAGCAGTAAAATATATCTCAAAATACTATCAAAAACTAGAAAAAAAAGTTTGACCAAAATCACAACCCAAACTGACGGCAAACAGGCCGGCGACGGCAGCAGCGCCCGGTGGTAGCAGCTTCCAGGTAGATTTTTTAATAGTTTTTTAGGCTATTTTTGAGCATTTCTTTTGATAGAAAGATTTTACCTTTTGAGAGCTTTCCAATGGTACAAAATACATCGAAAACAGAGTTCGAAAAAAGGTCAAAAAAGCCTCAGAAAGTTAGCTGTTCTAGGAGGCGGCACTAGTGAACTGTGGCAATCTGTTCTAGAGCAGATGTTTGCATAGAAAAATAGTACTTTTAGAGAGCTTTCTTTTGATATAAAGTACGTCGAAAATTGAGTGCCGGAAGAGGTCAAAAAAGCCTCAGAAAGTTGGCGGCGCAATGCTGTGGCGGGCAGTAGCATTTTTTGAGGTTCGAGCCATTTTTTTAGCCATTTTTAGTACTGATTTTGAGCAGATTTCTTGACAAAAAAATCTCATATTTTGAGGGCTTTCCAACGATATAAAGCTCGTCGAAAACAGAGCCCGAATGAGGCGGTAGAAGCCGCCTAAAGGTGGCAGTAAGGTGGTGCTAATGACTTTCTCTCTCCCGGGGATGATTTTGATGTATATTCTGATATATACGAGACTAATATGATATATATTAATATATCAGATAGTATCAGAAAAGCTTGATGCAATCAGGATACTGAATCAAAGGTGAATAGGGATTGAAACAGCTGATTCTCTTAAGGAGACTGAAACATTTCAGTGTTTTACTTGGATCATAAAATCGAGATATATACACATCGTGTTTATATATATATATGAACTGTGTGGATGATTGCATATTTATTTTATTTATTATGTTAATTTAATTAATTCAAAAATTTAGTTTTAAATAAAATATTTTGTAATGAAAAATAAAATTAAGTTTTTTTTAATTAATTGATTTTAATTAAATGAAAAAACTTTAAATAATCTATTTTTTTACAAAATATCACGTTTAAGATTTTTTTTAAAATCGGCTATCTTAGAAAAACGTGAAAATTAATTTTGATTTTTGAATTAATTAAATAAATAAATATTTAATTGAAATAAATTATTTTTTTTTTCAAAAAATGTGAAACAAAAAATAAAATAAATAAGTACATTTAATCACTACCTTAACTGAAAAGCTGGAAGAAAAACTGTGTATTTATTAAATTTTATTTGTTACGCATTTAAACAAGAAAAGATGGTTTGATAAATCAAAATCTTTAGAATCGTGTACACGGAAAGATGTTTGATTCTTTCAGATGGTGTGACTTTCGAAATTAATAGATGTATTTTAATTAAACAGATTTTTATAACTCTAAAAAAAATATTTTAAAATTTTAAGTGGGAGAGAAAATTTATTCACAGATAAATTTCGCAGTCTCCATCACCAGTTTGTAGGCGATGCAATTAAACCCTGCGTGTCGACAGTAAGGCCTTCCTCCCCAATGGATAGATTAATTGCAGTATCGCTAGTACAAACCTCCTTTAGAGATAATTATAGATAATTGTTAGTGTGGATCACTTTTCCATCTGAAGGGTTCATTGCGAAGTGATTGATTTGGAATTAAGTGATAATTAACACTGAATTGTAAATAATTAGTATCATCCATATCTAAGTCACTGCTATTATATACTGGACCGAAACTATATCAGCTATTTAATTTTACTTGGCATGGTCTGCTGCCTAAATAGTAAAATTAAAAAGAATTGGCCTGCCTGGTCTTATAAAGGATAATAGACGTTCTCCCATGGAGGCATACTATTCTCAGGTTACCAAGCTACTGACGAATAAATTTTAAAATGGTAAAGAAAACTAAATTAAAATAAATTCAAAGTTTTACTCATCATAATTAACGATTTTGTTTTAATTATGTGATTCTTAGGATTAAAATGGCTTTCAACCCACTCGCTTTAATACTAAAAAAAAACAAACTAACGGGATTGAATTTTGTTGACTGAAAATGTAACTTGGATATAACTTTAACTACAAATGATATTCTTTTAATACAAGGAAATGTATTTGTTTCTGAAAAAGATTCTTCCTCTGGGCCGAAAGGCATAAAGAAGAAAAAGGTTCAGAAACAGGGAGACAATTTTCAGGGTAGTTAGTAGGCCACGGACTGGTGTGAAAAAGCCCAAAGGTAGATGTTTTCACTACAATCAGACCCAGCACCAAAAAAGGCAATGTCCAGTATTTCTCAAAATGCAGAACAAATAGGGTAATTTCTGTTCACTGATTGTGAAAACATGTTTAGCGATGTTATCTTCTGGTACCTGGTGTGTAGATACGGGAGCCACTAATCATGTTTGTAATTTATTGCATGGATTCTAAAAAACTCGACAACTTAGTGAGGCAGATTCACCTGCATATGGGCAATAATACAAAGGTAACAGCAGTTGCAGTAGGAGATGTCACTCTCAATTTTGGTAGAGATCGGATTTTAATATTGAGATATTGTCTTTATATACCTGCCATTAGAAGGAACTTAGTTTCCATTTCTAGATTGGCTAACGACGGATATTTGGTTTATTTTAATATCTCTGTGGTTATTAAGGATAATAAACAGGTTATCTATTCTGTTACATTAGCGGATGATCTTTATATTATTACTCCAATCTCTTCTACACTATAATTGGCTGAAATGAATAACACATCTAATTTGCCATATAAGAGAAAGTTTCATTTTTTAATAAACCAAACATTTTTTTGACACTTACGCTTGAGTCACATTAATCTAAAAAGAATAAACAGACTGGTAGCAGATGGACTTTTGAGTTCATTGGAAGTGAAGGCAGTTCCAGCCTAGAAATCTTGCTTAGAAGGTAAAATGACCAAGAGGCCCTTTTCGGCCAAAGGTTATAGAGCTGAAGAACTGTTGGAGCTGGTTTATTTTGATATGTGTGGTCCTATGACAATTCGGGCGAGAGGTGGCTTTGAGTACTTCGCTAGTTTCATTGATGACTACTCAAGGTATTGATACATTTACCTGATGCACCATAAGTCTGAATGCTTTGAGAAATTCAAAGAATTTAAGGCGGAGGCAAAGAAGCGTATGGGTAAAAGTATCAAATCACTACTATCCGACCGTGGTGAAAATATCTCTTTGGAGAGTTTAAAGACTACTTCTCATCAGAGGAGATTACATCCCAGTTGACTGCACCTGACACTCCGCAACAGAATGGTATAGTAGAAAGAATGAATAGGACTCTTATGAAAATGGTAAGGTCTATGATGAGTTATTCAGGTTTACCCGATTGATTTTGGGGACTCACTTTAGAGACAGCGGCTTACATTCTGAACTTGGTACCTTCTAAGTCAGTACCTTTTACTTCCACAGAATTGTGAATCGGGCGTAAGCCTAATCAGAAAGACATTCGGATTTAGGGGTGTCCAGCACATGTGCTGAAAGCGAACGCTAGAAAATTGGAACCAATGACATAAGTTTGTTTCTTTGTAGGGTATTCCAAGGTAATGAAGGGTGGTCTGTTTTATAATCCTAAGGATCATAAGGTTATTGTTAGCACCAAAGGCCAATTCTTGAAAGAGGATTATATTATGGATCACAGGCCCAAAAGTAATATTGTTATAGAATAACTGAGAGAAAATACCAGTAGAATAGAAGAACAAGTCACTGATATCCCATTACCTCGTTGTAGTGGGAGGATTATCGAGACAGGTGCAAATCAAGAACAGGGTGCTGATGCACAAGGTTTTAATTCTACACAGCGTGTTACTGCTAGTATACAGACACAAGTAGTGCCTCGTCGTAGTGGGAGGGTTGTTCATCAACCTGACCCGTATATGTTCTTGGGCTAGTCTTTTGACAGGATCCTGGTAAAACTAGATACCGAGCCATATAACTATAATGAAGCACTTCATGACGAAAATGCAGATCTTTGGCAAAAGGCTATTAATTTAGAGATAGAATCTATGTTTTCCAATCAGGTCTAGAAACTTGTAGAACCACCCGAAGGGTTAAAATTCATTGGATGCAAGTAGATCTAAAAGAGAAAGAGAGAAGCTAACGGGAAGGTTGAAACCATCAAAGCTAGGCTTGTTGCTAAAGTGTTCACTCAGAAAGAAGGGATCGATTATGAGAAAACTTTTTCGCTGGTAGCCATGCTTAAGTCTATCCGGATTCTCTTATTCATTGTCGCTCATTTTGATTACAAAATCTAGCAAATGAATGTCAAAATAGCTTTCCTTAATGGAAGTCTTGACGAGTGTATCTATATGATACAACCAGATGAATTCATTCTAAAGGGTTAAGAACATATATTGTGTAAACTTAAGAGATCCATTTATGGACTTAAGCAGGCATCGAGGTCTTAGAAAACTCGATTTGATCAAGCCATTAAGTCTTATGATTTTGATCAAAATCCAAATGAGTCCTGTGTGTACAAGAAACGTGACGGAAGCATGGTGATCTTCCTAGTACTTTATGTAAACGATATGTTGCTCATCGAAAATAATGTGGGGGCATTATCTACGATTAAAGTATGATTATCTGGGCAGTTCAATATGAAGGACTTGGGAGAAGCCAGTCACATCTTTGGGATCAAGCTTGTGTGAGATGTTGGGCTTATCACAAGTAAAATATATCGATGATATCTTTGCTCGTTTTAGTATGTAGGATTCTAAGAACGGGATTCTCCATTTCAGGCATGGAATCACTCTATTCAAGGATCAGTATCCTATGACACCTGATGAGATAGAGAAGATGAAGGCGATTCTTTATCCTTCAATAGTAGGAAGCCTCATGTATGCTATGCTTTGCACTAGATACGGCATCTGCTTTGTCGTTGGCATGGTTAGAAGATATCAGTCTAACCTAGAGTAGGATCATTGGACTACAGTAAAGAATATAATCAAGTACCTGAAAAGAATTACGGATTATATGTTGGTTTACCAGGCAAACAGTCTAGTACTTTTGGGGTACACAAACTCAGATTTTCAGTCTGACATGAATTTTCGTAAGTCTACCTCAGGATATATGTTTACCTTAGGAGGTGGAGCTATAAGTTGGTGGAGTATCAAGCAGTCTTGTATTGCTGATTCCATCATGAAGGCTGAGTATGTGGCAGCTTCTGAAGTAGCTAAGGAGGCCATTTGGCTCAAGAACTTCCTGTTTGATCTAGAGGTGGTACCTTCAGTTCAGTCGGCTATTACACTTTATTGTGACAATAGCGGAGCGGTTGCAAACTCGAAGAAGCCAAGGGTCCATAAGAAAGACAAGCACATTAAGCATAAGTATCACCTGATACGAGAAATTGTACAGTGAGGTTATGTTGCTGTGACCAAGATTGTATCAGGAAACAACCTTGCAGATCTTTTTACAAAGAGCTTACCGGCTAAGACTTTTGATAATCATGTAGAGAGCATGGGAGTCAGATGCATGGCAGCATGGTTTTGAGTATAAGTGGGAGATTGTTAGGGTTGGTATACTGAAAACCATATTTTTAGTATTTAATTTTATTTTAATAAAATTAATTTTTTATTTTATGAGAATTTTTATGAGCAATGTATGTATATTATTTCTTTGTTATGCATGGATGTTCAATTTTCTGTATAGTATTTAATCTGGTATGTAGAGTACGGCTTATACACAGAATATCAGATTTTAGGTTCTTGCATAATATAAGTTTTATGTTCATAGTTTAGATGAAAATGGATATATACTATTGGTACGACTGAAGCACAGAGTTTTAGCAGGCCTGTCTTGGTTACGGAGAACAGATAATAGTGTCGTCTGTTGTTCCGACTCTCTGTACTAGTACACTTTATGTGTATTGAACGGGATATTTGGAGTAATTAATTTTATACTGACTATGTAAATTAATTCACACCCCAAGGTTATTATGAATAGTGCCTATTCTCTTAATCCTAAAATAGTTATTGATTTGCATATATTTAATATTCGTTGTTTTGATTCATTAGAGGGTGCGATCTCATATGAGTCTATATTCCCTATGAATTTGATAGCGGTATTATTTATATGGCAAATATTAATTATTAACGAAATTCACGTCCTGAAAGATCGGGATTGACGATACCCCCTTAACAAAGCTTATAAGTTTTGACCGGGCCAAACCCTGTAGGTAGATTTGATTATTTGGCGGTCAAACAAGTCAAGCAGAAGGGCATAAAGAATATTAAGGTGCGGATTAAATTAAATTATTAGTAATTAAATTTAATTGGCGGATATCGTGAATCTTAACGTGGAGAGAAATGGTAAGCATTTAATAATAGGAGCTCAATGCTATATAGTTTTGAGATTATAGGTCAGAGTGCAATTATAGTTTCTTTATTGGTGTGAACTGTAATTTGGTGTTTTATAGAAATTATAGAAACCATTGTTAGTTTTCCATAATTACAGATACCACTATGAGGTTTTCTTAATTGTAGAAACTGCTGATACGTGTCTGTGTTCTACTTGAAATCTTACTCATAATTACTTTTCAAATCCTTACTGTTGTCCTATATATATGCGGGTAGACTGAACAAGTTTCATAACTTGTCTTCTAAGACTAAAGCTGTTCTGTTTCTACCGGTACGAGTTCTCGGAGGATTATAGCCCACATTATATCTAGGAATCGCATAAAAGAATATAGTAGAAGATCTGATAGGAGTTTCAACTCAGATTCAAATCGTAGTTGAAGATTTGATCGGTAAAAAAGTATTCTTCTAAATTAATTTCAGATGCACGGGTTTTATTTTGATCGTTTATCATCAAAAGTTTTATCTGGAGCCTATTTTGGCGATTGCCCTTCTAGTTAATTTTTTTCGTTAAATTGTTTGCCAAAACAAAGATGTTGACAGTCTTGCCTCCAACAGAAGACCTGTGAAAAAGGCAAGTGCAGTGAAAGGTGTCAAGTTTACCTAAAGAAGCAAGGGGCTACCGAAAAAAGTAGTGGTCTCACCACGATGAACAGCATCTAGGCTCAGCAGTATCTCGGCTAAGACAAGTGGTACAAAGTCCTTTTCCATCCACATCTGACCCGCAACGTCAACCATTGTGCAACTAACTCGCTCGTTAGAAGGGACGAGAAGATACTGGGCAAGAAGATAAAAACAAAGGGCATAACGATATCGCAGCTGAAAGTCGAGGTCGCTAAGGTTGCCAGTAGGACAAAACCTTTCAATGATCTATGGAATGTCAAGGTAGTCATCCGATGTCAAGTGAGAAGCTTCTATCCTAGACAGGCCATAGAGTTGTATCACCTATTGTCGAGTTAAAAGGAAGAAAGTGGGAACAACAATGGAGCTTCGTGGAGTAAGGTCTAGGATAGCAGCAAATTCCTCCACGATAGGGCATAGCTCTTCAAGGCTAATTTGGAAGATGTGGGACTGCAGATCCCATAGTTGAGTAGCAGCTTTCTGTAATGGTCCGTCAATCTTTGTGGCCATCAGGAAAAATAAGGAGTTGATGCCGAAAGGGGTAAAGTTCAAACGTTCGATATGAGAGAATGCCTCAATCCATGCAGAAAGGGGACTGACCATTTTGGGATGAGAGTGACAGAAATTGGGGCATCGAGGGCTATATTTATAAGGCATGAAAAAGCTGAAGATCGAAAAAGCAGCAAATGGTATAGTCATTGTGGCAACCGCTACCTTGGAGTCTGGGGCCGCCAACTTGAAATTACACAGTACACTGACATCACCTTGCTAACTAGACGACCGCCATGTGTCCCTTGGTAGAAGTGGCGATCGCCAGGTTGGATTATAGCGACCACCATGTTCAAACATGGCGGGTGTGTATGTTTGCAGTTTATCTAACTTGTGTAAAGTTTTAAGATTTGTATCGTACATCCATAATAGTTCAAGCAGTGAAAAAGATAAGCCATGCAAACAGATGAATATGTGAAGCAGTAAATGGCACGGAGGCTCGAATGCATCAGAATATAACAAAGGTGTATCAAAATGAAAACTAGGGCAACTAGGCCCAATAACCAGTAAGCTGGAGCACGCAGGCCTATAAATGCATAAGAATGTATTAAAATTGAGGCCGCAGGCCAAAAACTAAATACATCAAAATAAGTGTGTCAGAATGTATCATCAATGTAATCAGAGGAAACTCTCTCTCTCTCTCTCTCACTGATGCCTCGAGCGAACCCGGCGGGAAGGACCGGCCTCGTTCGAGCTGACATCCTCAAAAAGTCTCTCAATGTCATCACTGTCATCACCATTACTGCTGGAGGAAGAGAAAACAGCTCTAGAGTGACTCCTGGCTGAAGCAATGGATCCTCTAGAGCGAGCTCGAGAAGATGCCCGGGACCCATGACCTCGAACAAGAATCGGGACTGGAGCCGGAGGCCGAATCGGAGCCTGTGGTGGTACTATGCTGGCTGCTGGTACTAGAGGCTATTAGAAGAAAATAAGGATCAGAGTAGAGTATAAAAAGTACAAAAAAGTTAAAGGGGTTATGAGAACACTCACTATAGCCACTGGAGTAAAGATAATGTCAGCCACTCGGATAGTGGCATCAAGCTGACAGATCAGTGCTCTCTGACCAGTAATGATCAGCAGTAGGTGACCTAGCCATGCCTGGTTAACCTGTAAAAAGAAGTTAGGCAATTCAAGTAAACTAAACAAGCGAAGAAAGTAACCAAAAGGAAAGAGAAAGGAGAAAGACAAACCTGACTTAGCTCAGCCCTAAACTCTGGCGCTGGCAGAATAGGAACCGACAGAGGAAAGGGGTAGTTATATGCTACTGTCTGAATCTCCCATGGAATCTCTGGGCCCCTCATCCCTCTAGCAACATCAGCAGCAACAATGGTTCCAGCAGCAGCAGTTGCAGCTCCAGCGTTAGCAGCTCCCTCGACCCCAACACTAGATGCAGCAACATCGGCATCAGTAACCCTTGGTGCCCGTCTCCTTCTCTTGTCGCCAGGAGTAGCTGGGCTGAGACCTAATGAACCCAGCAAATGTGCCCAGGCCCATTCTATATAATCTTCCTCCAGCACAAGCAACTCTGAGGCGTGAGTCCCCACCATCTCTAAGAGCAGGTCGACATAGCCTAGGAGGTTGGTCCAGCACATGCGGACTGGAAGGACCACCAGAATCTTAAAGTGATCGAGGCTGAGTGACTAGTGGACCGCTCGCTCCCCGAGGTAGTACTCCCAATCGAATGGACCTTCTAGCAGGATCTGCCTCGAGGTAAGGTCTTGGCTGCGCATCAGATCTGCACCAGCCCGATCCTCTACTCCCTGCCAGACATCCAGTGGACCTGCAACAATTCAAAGTACAATACAGAGCGAAGAATAGTAATCAACGCAGGAAAAAATGAATGATACAAAATAGTAAGCATTGAATGCAATATTATAACCAGTGTGCAGTAATCCATGTGCAAAACAGAGAGCAGTCAGTGATACAGTGAACAATGCAGTGTACATTAATCAGTAAGCAGTGCAGCGTAGAGTGAATGGTGAACAGTATGCAATGAACAGTATAGTAAGTAGTGAATAGTAATACCTGGTCTGGGGTCAGCCGGCCAAGAGATGCCCAAAAGCGGTCAATCTCCTTTCCCCTAGCCTTCTTTCCCTTCAGGCCTCGGGACCACCGAGCCGTGCGGGGAATGACTAAAGGGTCTGTTGAGGAGTTCGCTAGAACGTGAAGCCCGAGGAACTCGTAAGTCCACAGCTGCAAAGGAAATATGTTAGCAAGCAAATAATGGATGATAAATAATAAAATGAATGAAAATGTGCAGGAACTAAACCATACCTCACAAACCCTTCAATATCCCCTGATGCTGCGCTCTTAGGGGAATCGGGTCAAAGCCCTCATAAAGCCGTAGAGAGTAGCAAGAGCAACTCCTTGCCAGTCGAATGAAGCAACCCAGTCAAGGCGAGCCAGGGCACCCAGATAATGAAGATGAACGGTGTTCTCCTTGTTCGAGAACAAGGAGGTACCAAACATATACATAAAAAATCCACGGTCGACCCACTCGCAGTGGCGGGGCTCAAAGCAGTGGAAATGTCTGAAGTGGTCAAAGAATCATGTGTACCGAACACGGTCTCTATCCATCTGTGTAGGAATAGCTCAAAGAAGATGCATTAGTGCATCGGTGGACTAAGCGATAGATGGATCAAACGGAATAGGAGCTCCTCCGACCCGGATGTCGGTGATCAAAGTAAAGCCTAGAGGAGTCAGTGTGGCCTCAAAGGTGATGAAATGAAAGGTGTTGGTGGTGTCCCACCACCGCTCTGCCAAGGCCGTCAGCAAGACCCGATATTTGCTTGTCCTACCCAATAAAGGTATGAACCGAGCAAAATCGGAGGCGTCAATGAGATCCTGGCTGGGAGCAGGGAAGACGTCATACCATTCCAACACCTCGCCCGAGGTCGAACTGCCAAAGCCTGGGATATAGTGACCAGCTTGAAAAGAAGAAGATAAGCAAAGGATATATAAGAGCACGTTAAACAGGAGATATCCAGAAAGTAACTGAAAGCAACAAAAATCCTAGGTTCATGTGTGTGTGACGACCCTTCGGTTCTTTCAAACCGTAAAGATTAGGCACCCTAAGCTCTGG
This sequence comes from Heliamphora pulchella, assembly GCA_032270985.1. NCBI lineage: Eukaryota > Viridiplantae > Streptophyta > Magnoliopsida > Ericales > Sarraceniaceae > Heliamphora > Heliamphora pulchella. The sequence goes on from JAULJZ010172408.1 coordinate 23,460, forward strand.
TGAGGCAGACAAATTTCTCAAGTCCTAGAAAACTAGGAACCCTATGTTGGGAATGTATACTGAAAAGTCATGCTTTTTATGCATTTTATTCTGGATCCCTAGCATATTAATAAGAAACATTTGAGATGGTTTTGCATTTATGGTTTCATATTTACATTTGTGATGTATTAATGCATAATCCATATATTATGTCCAGTATTTGACTCGGTGCATGCTGCATGCAAGATCGGGTCAAAAGTTCTGACAGATTATACAGGTAGGCTCACAATCGTAATGGACCCAGACATTCCATTGGTACGATTGTAATACATCGTTACAGTAGCTGGTCTTGACTAGGTCAAATGGATCGAATTCAGGTTTTAAGAATTCGATGTTCGAGCTCGATGTGTTAGTACACTTCGAGTATATTGAGCGGGATCAAAGGGATGATCGATTCTATACTGACTATACGAATTGATCCACATCCCGTATTATCATGTATTGCACGAACTCTTAATCCTGAAGTGATTGATTAATTGTGTTTAGATAATGTACAGTACTTTGAGTCGTCAATGGTTGAGATTTCCTCTATGAGATCAACAATACCGATGAGTTGGGTAC
>JAULJZ010172429.1:0-24057 GCA_032270985.1 Heliamphora pulchella
CAAACCAAACAAAATCAAACTAAGCTTTTCTCCCAATCAATTAGGATCGGCTACACAAATCCTTTTACGTCATTTTACTCTGTTAAGAGCCATATCTTCAGTTAATTTTAATAAATTTATATATTTTCTTAATACGGCATCCCATATCAATTTAGGTTTTTTTCTCCCCCTATGTTTTCATTACTCATGATCTTATCGCTTTTTCTAACTACTGCATCGGTTGGTCTACGTTGTATGTTTCAAAATCACCTTAATCTATTTTCTCTCAACTTGTACTCAGTTGGTGCAACCCCTACTATTCCACGAATCGTTTCATTCTTAGTTTTATCTTTTCTAATTCTACTACACATTTAGCTTAACATTCTCATCTCCATAACACATTTTATTTATGTGATCTTTCTTAGCAGTCCAACATTCTATCACATATAAAATCGTTGGTCTAATAGTTGTCCTATAAAATTTTTCTTTTAATCTTGTAGGGTATCCGTCGATCACATAAAATTTCAAAAGCACTCATCCACTTGAGCCAACTAGCTTTGATTCTATGGGTTACATCATTTGCAACCTCTCCATCTTTGTTAATAATCAAACTTAAATAACGAAAATATTCACTCTTAGGTATCTCTTGATTTTAAATCTTTATTTTTTCCACCATTTATACTCCTATTACTACTAAAATTATATTCCATATATTCAGTTTTGTTTTTATTTATTCGAAATCTTTTTTATTCCAAAGCTTCCCTCCACATTTCTAGATTAGCATTAACCACACTCTTAATCTTATCCACTAAGACAATATCATCAGTAAACAATATACACCATGAGACTTCATCATAAATATATTTAGTCAATTCATCCATAACTAAGGCAAAGAGATAAGGACTCAAAACTAATCTATGGTGTAATCCTACTGTAATTGAAAATATTTTGCCATGTCCCAGTGTTCTATATAAGAATTAGATAAAAAAATATATATATATATTAAACCAACACTTAGACCCATACCCACACCCGATGTCGTGTAGTATAACTCAAAACAAAACATGAGACACCAAATATAGGGAAATTGGTGGAACCACCATTTGAGAGCCCTCTATCACGTCCACCCTAAAGTCTTCCATTAAGCCCCCTTACACCATACTTGCGATCATATGAAAAGGCACCTTTATGGATGAAAAGTAAAGGTGACAATGCGTCACCTTACCTCAAACCCCTGTACACTAGAAAGCACGAAAGAAGCCCATTGTTAATCCATTTACTCACTCATAGTAGCATCATGGGAATACAGAACGAAATCCATTTCCTCCATCTTCCACTAGGCCCATCCTACCTTACACGTATGTAAGGAAATCCAAGCTTGCATAATGATATATCCTTTCAATGTCCACTTTGTAGCTAACTCTTGCCTCCTCACTCCTTAGTCTAGAGCCCAAGCACTCATTGGCAACAAAAACAATAAAATTTTGTTCGCTCCACATATAATCATTCCAAGACGCTAATACCACCTCTTTCAACTAGGTAGCCAAAGCTTCAACTAATAATTTATAGCAAGGTAAACCAAACCAAATCAAATTAAACTTTTGTCCCAATCAATTGGGATCGGATACATGAATCTTTGTAAGCCATTCTACTCTGTTAAAAACCATATCTTCAGTTAGTTTTAATAGATTCATATTTTTTCTTAATACGGCATTCCATATCAATTTTGGTCTACCCCTCCTCTTAATGTTTTCATTACTCATGATCTTATCGCTTTTTCTAACTACTGTATCAACTGGTATACGGATACGTGTCAAAACCATCTTAATCTATTTTTTCTCAACTTGTCCTCAATTGGTGCAACCCCTATCATTCTACAAAACTTTGCATTCTTAATTTTATTTTTTTTAGTTTTACCACACATATACCTAAACATTCTCATCTCCGTAGTACTCATCTTATTTATGTGATCTTTCTTAACAGCTCAACAATGTGTCCCATATAAAATCGTTGGTCTAATAGTTGTCCTATAAAATTTTTCTTTTACTCTTGTAGAGATCTATCGATCACATAAAACTCTAGAATCACTCTCCACTTTAGCCAACCAACTTTGATTTTATGGGTTACATCATTTGCAATCTCTCCATCTTTGTTAATAATCGAACCTGGATAACGAAAATATTCACTCTTAGGTATCTCTTGGTTTTAAATCTTTACTTTTTCACTATTTATACTCGTATTACTGTTAAAATTATATTCTATATATTCAGTTTTGTTTCCACTTATTTGAAACCCTTTAATTTCAAAACTTCCTTCCGCATTTCTAGCTTAGCGTTAACCCTACTATTAGTCTCATCCACTAAGATAATATCATCAGTAAACAACATATACTATGGGACTTCATCCTGAATATGTTTAGTCAGTTTATCCATAACTAAAGCAAAAAGATTAAGACTCAAATTCGATCCTTAGTGTAATCCTACTGTAATTGAGAATTCATTTGTTTCTCCTACAGGTGATCTAATTGTCATGGTGGCTCCATCATACATGTCTCTTATCACATCAGTATAACCCTTTGTCATATGAATGAATCCTAATTTATAGCAAGGTAACGAGTTTAGAGTCTCTAATATGCTCCACACCCTCTTTGTTTGGAATCTAGGCTAGAAAGGACACATTTAAACACTATTCAAACAAATCATGTTTATAAAAGAAATTCATCATCTCATTAGAACTAGGACTTTATTCCCATTAAGATAATTAAAGGCTCCAATAACTTCCTATTTAGTACAAGATCTCTCCATCTGATTTTTTTTTGTCCCACACACTAAGAGCATCCCAATTGAAAGCAACAATCGTACAACAATAAAGTTTTCTACATCTCCCCTCTCATCCTATCACAACTGGACTGGACCATTCACCCCACACTCACCAAAATCCATGCCTCTAAACAGGTAAGATATGCAAAACAACCCCACCTCCCCATCCTCTCCCGTCACCACCCTCATATCCTGTAAAGAGATAACAATTCCTTCTCGCAATCCTGCCTTTCCACTACTCTCCTAGGTCCTATCCCACAAAAACAGAACACCCTTGTATTACCACTCAGCCAGTAAATCCACTCCACAAACCTACCCTAGATTCCTCACGTTTTAGTCGCCATGTTCTCAATTTTTGTTTCTTGAAGACTTACCACATGTGGCTCCCAATCTTTCAAGGTTCTGCAATCAACCCCTCATATTCCAACTGAAAACTTTAACCCTAGTTGTCAACATCAAAGTACCCCTAGCTCCCAACCAACTCCTTTGTACTTATGCAGCACACCAAGGTTCTTAGTTCCCTCTCTTCTTTACTTCTTTGTCCATATGTCTAAGTCCTACAAGACTTGTAAATCTCCTCCTAATCTCAATTGCTTCAAAAGCCTGTATCTTCTCACCCCTCCCCCCAAAACATAAATAAACAAATAAACTGCCAAAGTTGATAAAACCCTTATTCATGACCCAATCTGACATCTCCCTAGGCTGAACTTCTCCCTCTATCAAGAGATTCTCACAACACACAGCACAATTTCCTCAACTGGTGAACATCCTACTGGTAGTAAGAATGTAGTTGAATGACCACCAACGTGAATGGGAAAAAGGCTAATGAGGCATGTTTAAATTTCCAATGGTGAATTGCTAAATACATAGTTATAAGGAGACAAACACTAAATTGCAAAAAGTATCTTGCCCCTCTGTTTGGAAGCAAAAAATGGATAAGCGCACTGCTTAAAATCACAACTCCACAAATCAATCAATCAGTATATAGCCATGTCAGATTTTGACCATTGGACTTAAATCATGTGTAATTTCAAACAAGCGAGAAAGCTGGAATATCCAAAACAATATATTTTCAAAACAAATAATGAAATAAACAACAGGAATTTCAGGACTCCAATACTATGTGTATGTACGTAGGTACACACACTCGCAGAGAGAGAGAGAGAGAGAGAGAGAGGGAGAGAACCTCAAAGCTTGCATTATACTTTTTTGCACGTTAACATATCCCTGATGCTCCTTAATTGCAAGTTCCAAATCCCTGACAAGAAATGAAGCCTTTCTGGAAAACAACTGTTCAGTGCTGCGTTTTAGCTCTCCAAACTCCGTCTTAAATTCCGAAACCTTGTTCTCGAATTGCTTGTGTGAGCTGCTACAATCATCTGCTACCTTTTGCAAGTTCTCTTCCTTCACAAAATCAAGTAAGCACTTCCGTGCAGATGTTTGCAAAGCAGGGAGAAGTTTGCAAGATCTCAACTTCTCTACATCTCTCTCAAAATTCACCAGAAGATTCGAATGGCTTCGATACTGCTGTGAGTAACACTTAATGAAATCCATGTAATTTTGGTGAATCATCCTATAGAAATGATCCAAATTACCCCGAGCAATCTCCAAAGCCCTCTCTTGCACCTTCTGCTCTCTCAAGAGCCTCTCACAAGCCTTGAATTTCACTTGGGTGCGGCTGTAAATCGCGTGCCCATAATGGTAATGGTACCTAAATTGCCTCTCATAAGAAGGCAATGCCGTCAGTGCAGGGTCTGAAGCGCCATCCAGTTCGTGGGGCTTATGAGAGGAGGATGGCGATGGAGGGTCCGATATTTCAACTATTTCAACTTGCTCAGGTGCAGGAGGCATCGAATTGCTTCGCATTCTCGCTCTATTGAACAAGAACACCTCCCGGTCATCGGATGGTAATTTATAGGCAGAAAGTGGCCTCTGCGAATCTAGTTTCATGTCCAGACACAAAAGCAGCTGGTCGTTGAAGTGAATCCCGGACACAGATTCTATGAACCGCTGGACGGCCTCAACAAGGGCAAAATCGTCACATTCCAGTTCAAACGAGTGCCCATTTTCGGCAATATGAACTAGAAGTTTTCCCCTCTGAACTACGCTTTCGGAAAAATTAGAGCTCATTTTATCCCCCCAAGAAGAACTATGGTTCTCCGCCTGCTCGCACAAGAATTTTCAAGCCCGAGTCCTTAAAATCGTCAAAAGAAGCTCTCAGATAAGGTCAAAGCATCAAGTGACGATCCAACTCAACGACGAACAGAGAACAGTTAGCTCACCTCCTCCCAGATATATCCTCACCCAAACAGAAAATTTTCAAATTCTTGACCTTAGCACTCGACAAACCCCCAATTATTTCCGACCCACCATTGATTGATATCTACAATAACCGGCCCAATTCCAACAAACCCAGCAAGATAGTATCGACTAAATTCCGATTTTACAATTATATCCTCAGTCAGACGATAAATATCTCAGACCGACCAAGAAAATCAGCAAAAACAGCCAAATTTCCCACAGACCCACCAAGATATTTATGAACAAAAACCCTGGTTATGTCCGAGCCATCATAGAAATCTACCAAAATAGACCGAGCCTCGGCAAACCCACCAGTGTATGACCACCAACCCTAAATCTGCCACCAAAAACCTTTAATTCCCTCGAACAACTCGAATCAAATTAATCCCTGCAATAAGAAACCAAAAACACCAAGTACAATAAGGCAAAAAAAAAACATCAAAAAGATAACCAAAAGAGAACAAAATCTGCAAAAACAGGGTTGTAATGATAATCTGAAACTTCCGGCGAAGCCAATCTGAAGCAAGCAATACACGAAATGATCAATGACGTGAATGGGAGAGAGAAAGGGAGGAAGACAGGGATTTACTTAAAAAGAAATAGGTGAGAACAAGTTTACCACGAAACCCTTTGTGTGCGTTATGGGATTAGCGTAGTAGTTCATATGCGTATGCGAAGTTGCCAGATGAAAAGAAATCTTTCATAGCGGAAAGTGACATTGTGTTGGAAGCAACCGCCAGGAAAGCAGCAGCAGTAATCTTTTTCCGCGGTAATAAAAGTTTGGGAAGAACCGAGGAAATTTTCTCTGTGCAGAAAGCTCGTTTGACAAGTAACAAATAAATGTTGTTTAATAAATTGTTCTTCAAAAACCGTTTTTTATCATTATTTATATTCAAATTGCCTTAATTTTAACGATTGTTTTCATGAAAAATAGATACTATGATCTGTGAGAGACGACTCTGATTTGTTTGGAAAATGGGCTAAGAAAATTCCTTAAATACATGTGCTAAACTTTATATTCTTTTTACAAAAAAATAAATAGTTGATAGGCTTTGTATTAAACCTACGTACTTTAATGATAGCATCACGATTTTATATGTTTTATTAATATTTACATTTTACTGATGACAATAAGAGAGAAAAATCAATTCAATCTAATTGAATTTTTATTTGGGCTAAACTCTTTTAAGACGAGAACCGAAACCGATGAAAAATAGGTGTCTTTTTTAAAGTTATCTTCTAAGTTATTTTTCATTATTCATAAGATAGAATGGTCATCTTGATAGTAACAGTTTTTTTATTAATAATATATACAATTATTCTACAAGTTAGAGACAATGAAAAAGTTGAGCTAAGATTAAGAATTTTGAATAAGAGTTTCAACTATTCCATTTATCAAATGTTAATGGTTGGCAAAGGCATGTTTTTAATATTAATTTTTCCTTAAGATGGATTTGATTCAAAATTTTGTATATTTAATATTTCGTATAATATTATAATTAAAACTATCTCATAATATTATAATAAAAAGTATAGAATTTTTTCAACAATTGATGTAATGAGGGTGTTCGTTTGAACTTTTTTTTTTAATTTTTATCTTATAACTCAGCAAAAGTTAAGAATATTCAAGCAAGTGTGCTTAAACCTTTTTAATTATAATTTTTATTTATAAAATCAATAAATACAAATTCTACTTCTTACGCCTCGTTTGATAACGTTTATAGATTTCTATTTTTTATTTACAATAAATAAAAAATAAATTTTTATTTATTTTTATAAAAAAATAAAAACAAAAATATTATTGGTACATAGATATTTGGAAAGTGGTGATTAAAAGCGGTGACCGTATGTGGTGGTCGATAGTAGTAACTAGAAGTGATAGCTGAATATAACGGTTGAAGGTGGTGGCCGCAGACGATTGCCAATTCTTAAACTTTGGCCAGAGCACGATAGCCCTCTTGACCCACTCATAGGACTAGTTCACCACTTAAAGGTCCGGCCACAGTACCCCCTGGTCAGAGGTGGTGACTGAAGAGAGTAGTTGGAGGAGGAGGTGATGGCTAGAAATGGTAGTCGGAGATGGTTGCCGAAAACGGTGGTTGGAGTGATTGAGAAAAAAGGATAAATAAAAAATTATTTACAAAATATATGAAAACACATTTTTTCTGTTTGCAAGAATTTAGTAAATTTTGAAAACTATTTATATTATTTTGAAAATAAAAATAATTATTAACTATGTCTTTGTTTATAGTTTACAGAAAATTTAAAAATGAAAACAAAAAACAGTAAAGATAAACGTGACCAAACAGGGCCTTAAAATTACAACTCACAGCTTTAACAAATGAATGTTACTTTTATTTAAAATTATAATCACGTTTTTTTAACTGTAGATAATCTAAAAATACATAAGTTCAGGCATACCAAACATCCTCTGTAGGGACTTAATACCTTTTCAATTTGAGACATTTGCTTGAAACTTGTAGATTAATGCTTGATTATGAAAAAGGATTAAAATGTGATCATGATAATGATTGTTGATGATAATTATGTGTCTATCTATGCATAAAATAATTATTATGGATAAATTGAACGAGCCTTGGGAGTCTAAACGAAATTAGGTTTCTTATATATATTTTCTTTCCTCGGTATGCCTTTTAGTGAGGAACCGCTCGAGCGGTCCCAAAATCGATCGAGCGGTCTGTACCAAAGGAGTTTTTAAAGTGCGAAACTGGAGTGTTTGGGCTTCATTTCTCCCATACCCCCCTCTCTCTCTCTAGAACTAAAGTGAGACTAGGATTTGGTTGTGATGCTTCTTTTGAGCTTCCTTGGTTCCATTGAAGGTCAATCCTTACTTCTCTTCCGATCAAGTGACATTGGAGAAACTATTATTTGTGTTCGGAGCTCCACCTTCACCTATCCGTGGGAGATTTGGTTATTTAGAGCTTATTAGGGTTCAATCCTTGCTTAAGGACACCCAAAAAGATAGGATCTATGACTATTCATTCTTGAATGTTTGCTTAACAAGAGTCGCATATTTGGTTATATATACATGAGAGCATGAATATTGTGTTTTTGGAATCCTAGACTAAGGTTTAAAGTTAAAGCATGTTAAATATTAGATTTTTAGTTGATTTGTGATAAATCTATCATGGGGTATTCGTTGGAGGGCCACTACTTTTGCGAATTTGAAAACTAGGGCTTGAGTTGGCAAAACCTATGAAAATTGGGAGGTTTTGGGTTAAGGGTCCAAATATTGAAATTCATGAATGATTTGAAAAATTTGGGTTGTGGGAACCTATTTACTTGTATAAATACCATGAATTTGATTGTAAGTGGAATGATGAAATGAATACTTGGGATTTTAAGCTAATTAAAATCGGGATCGATGAATTTGATGACATGGACAATATATATATATAAGTATTGTTAACCTTATGCGTGTTGGGTGTTGGCGAAAGTAACCATTTTTGAGTTGGACTTATATTTGGAATATTACTTTGATGAAATAAAAAAGACCGATTTAGATCCAAACATCGTTTAAATTGGGCTTGAATAGCTTCTCGGTGAAAGACCAGAAAACTGTGCAGATTAGGTGACCTATCATTTGGCTAATGACTGAGAACAAGGCGTTAGTCGAGACGAGTTATAGAATACACTATTACTTAGTGGGTCTCGTGTGACCCGGTCGGTAGGAACGCGGCGTGGGTCTATAAACTCATCTGGTGTCGGCTCCTAGATTGTAAACCACGAGTTGGTTGAGATGTGAAAAATTGTGGATAATGTGTGTGTGTGTGTGCGTTTGTGTGAATTGTGGAAAGTGAGAACCTGAAATAGGTGTAAGAAAATGGGATAAAAGACCAAGTAATAAGTTGTGTGTGATAATAGATTTAACTTCTATAAGGAAAATCGATTATGTGAATGAGATTTTAATGGGAAATAGGGTTTAGTTTTTGGTAAAACTATATGTTGCATTTCGCATACCCATCCTCACATGTTATGCTTATGTTCATTATTAGTTAATTTCTTACGAGTCACAACTCATGTTGTTTAATAACATTTTAGGTGATAGCAGAAAGATGGCAATGAATTAATGGATGTTGCCGCGGGTCCCTTATTTTGTTTAAAGTATTTGAGAGAATTGTATGCCCTTGTATTATCTTTTGAGAATTTAACGATTTCAAATGTAATTCTTTTAAATACTTCGTAGCGATCGCAAGTGGGTCAGTGTAACCCTTGTTGTAAGGTCATGAGGCCACAAACTTATACTTTGCATGCATGGAAGGACGTTATCATTGTTTCAAGAGATGTATGATGAACGGATGATGGTTTCTTATGATTTGGGAATGTTTTGAGATGTTTTCTCTACTCTTTTGTTCTTATACTGATAAAATGGGTAGCATGAAAAAATTATCTTTTCAAGTGTTTTGATGTGGGAAGTCAAGTTTTTAAAAACAAATTTGAAAAAGCTCTCAAGAGTTAGACCGCTCGATGGAGCGCTAGAGCGGTCCATCGAGCAGTCATGAGTGCCTCTCAGTTTCTCTATTGCAAGTCAAAAATGCTGCAACTGGTGAGAGACCGCTCAAGCAATCTTTCGACCGATCAAGCGGTCTGACTTATTGGGCAATTTTTCACCTTTTGTTTAAATGTTTACTTTTTTATGGGGTGTTTACCCAGGGTTTTTAACCTTCCTTTAGTGTACCATTTTACTTCAAATCATGATTTAGTTTTGTTAAAATATTCCTCTTTTCAGACTTTTCTTTGGTGAATCGTTGGGTTTCCATGATTATAAAATTGGGGCGTTACAAATTCACATCAGAGTTTTAGGTTCGAATACCTAGGAACTATGGGAGTGGTTGATCCATTGCGTGAGAGTTTGCATTAATGTGTGACATTTATGTCTTGTGTGTGTTAGCATGAGATATCTTGGATATAACTTGACATTTGCATGCTATGTGGTATTTGGGCATGGAGGTTGAACTTTTAGGATAATGTGTCTTGCCCTTGAGCGACCGGTCGATTAGTTTGGGGTTCGAATTAGAAAGGCGTTTGGCTGACGTTTGTTCTAACCAGAAATTCAAATGAGTTATCTGGATTGGCGTGTCATTCTAATTAGTCCTCCTCGTTATGTATGGTATAGTGTGTTAATGCGATGATACGTGTTATATGGTATCTTGTTGAGGGACGGTGTTGTCTGTGAGAGATAAGTGGATTTAGACCTCGTTGTTGATATTTTATTTCATTCTTTTTTATATATAGAGAGCGATGTTATCGAGACAAGGTAGAGGCCGAGGTCGCGGTCAAGGTCACGCATATGCCCCGGTTCCAGAAGAAGGGGACATGCATACCCCGCATGAACAAGCGAACGACGTTGACGTTGTTTAGAAGATGCTCACGATGATGCGAGCTTTAGCTGATGCGGCTAAGGTTAGAGCTAGAGCTCCCAAGCCAAAGGCTACAGTAGCAATGAGAGAGTTCTGACAGTTAGATCCTTCAATCTTTTCTAGGGAGTCAGACCCTAAAGTTGCTACGGAGTGGTTAGAGGTGACCACAACAATCTTTGAAACCCCAAAAATCGTGGAGGATGAGTTGCGGGTGAAGTTGACGGCATTTTAACTTTGAGAAGACGCTAAGGAGTGGTGGAAGTTTGCCAAAACCACTATGGAGGACATGTGGGCCGCTTTCATTAGGGTCTTCCCGGAGAAGTATTTCTCAGGGTCATCTAGAGATACCTACTGTGAAGAGTTTTTTCCCTCATCTAGGGTACCCTGTCAGTGGTCTAATATGAGGCCAAGTTTGCGAATTTGTTGCGGTTTTACATCGGAGATGGTGGCAACGGAGGAGTTATGCACCAAGGGGTTTGAGTAGGGTTTTCGACCCGCTATTAAGGACATGATTGCAGCTTTAGGCTTTTGAGTCTATACCGAGTTAGTAGAGGCTGCCATTTAGGTTGAGAATGCCATGGCTGAGAGCCAAAAGATAAAAGAGAGTAAGTCACATTAGAGGGTTCTAGTGTGCAGTCTAAGGGGCGCTAATTGAAAAGGCAAAAATCTAGGGGTTCGAGTTCTTATCCTATTGGAGTCCCATCCGCAACCACGAACGGCACATGCACCATTGATAGGTTTTTCTAGACGTTCCGAACGTTGGGAGATAGTTTTCTTCTTGTGCAAGCAGTCGAGGCATTGTGTTAGGGAGTGCCCACAATAGGGGCAACAGAGTCAAATTCGGTGGAGGGCCCCATATTCTTGCTATCAGTGCGGCCAGGTAGGTCACATACATCGGGATTACCCTCAATGAGGGAATGTATAGGGTGCTTCAGGAGCACAGCCAGGGCAAGCATCTCAGGGGCAACAGGGCTACGGGCAGTCACCGTAGCTGTCTGGAGTGTAGTCGGTGAGGACAGCAAAAAGAGCTACTTCAGCCCAGTTAGTGCGACAATCGGGAGCTAGGGAGAGTAGTGGGTCGAATCAGGAGAATCAGGGGCGAGTGTATGCCCTCGTGAAGCCTAGTACGTCAGTGGCACCTGCCGTGCCAGATGTCGCAGCTAGCCCTATGATCATTTGAGGTACCTTCTTAGTGTACGGTTCATAGGCCAGTGGTCTCGTTGACATCGAAGCATCGTATTCATTCAACACATCTGCATTTGCATCTTTATTAGGGCTAGAGGTAAACATTTTGGGTAGCGCCTTATGTGTAAAGATACCGATTGGCGAGAATACCGTATTAAGACGTATCTATAGAGCCCATGGGATGGTTATTGTCAACCACCATTTAGTGTTTGACTTCATCATGCTCGATATGATTTCATTCGAAATCATATTAGGGATGGACTGGTTGATCACCTTTCACGTTTTTATCGACAACGTGTGTTTGTTTGCACACCAAATGGGGAATCTTTTTATTTTGTGGGTGGTCGGAATAATAGTTTAATGCATAAACCTTTTGGTTCACAGAGTCACGATAGCCTTAACCTCCTTTTCGCTGCCTTGTCGACGAGTGAAATTGATTCGACCTGCAAGGAGCTTCCTCATGTTGTTTGTAAGTTTTTGAATGTCTTCCCAGATGATTTGATTGAGCTTCTGCCATGGTGGGAAGTGGAGTTTTCATTGACCTAATCCCATAGACTGCTCCCGTTTCTATGCCCTCATATCGTTTTGCACTAGCTGAGTTGCTAGAGTTGAAGGCGTAAGTCCAAGAGTTGTTGGACAAGGATTTTATTCGTCCTAGTGTGTTGCCTTAGGGAGTGCTAACCTTGTTTGTGAAGAAGAAGGATGAGTCCTTACGTTTATTATCGAAATTTGAACCACGTGACCATTAAGAATAAGTACCCTACGCCTCATATTGATGATTTATTTGACCAACTGAAGGGTTTGTGTTGCTTCTCCAAAATAGATTTGAGATCTGGATATCATCAGTTGCAAATCAAGGAAGAGGACATTTAGAAGACAACATTTCGTACCCGCTATGGGCATTTTGAGTTTTTAGTCATGCCTTTTGTACTAACTAACGTACCGGCGATGTTCATAAACTTTATGAACCGTATTTTTCACCCTTACCTTGATCAATTCATAGTGGTATTCGTGGATGATATTCTGATTTATTCACCATCAGAGGAGGCATATGAGGAGCATCTTAGGATCGCTCTACAATTGTTGTGGGAACACTGTTTGTACGTTAAGTATGACAAGTGTGAGTTTTGATTGTTCAAGGTTAAGTTTTGGGGGCATGTAGTTTCAGGTGATGGAGTAGCAGTGGATTCTTTTAAGATAGAAGCCGTGATGAATTGTGAGAGGCCAAAAAACGTATTTGAGATTCGAATTTTCCTAGGCTTGGAGGGTTACTATCGGCAATTCGTGAAGGACTTCTCTAAACTTGTAGCACCTATGACGCGCCTTACATAGAAAGGAATTAAGTTCGTGTGGACCAACGATTGTGAGATCGCCTTCTAGACACTGAAGAAGAGGCTGACCAGCACACCTATTTTGATCGTGCCAAAAAAGGGACTTCGCTATGCCATGTATTGCGTTGCGTCGCACAAAGGTTTTTGTTGTAGGTTTATGCAACAGGGCAAGGTGGTTGCCTATGGGTCGAGACAATTGAAGATTCATAAGAAGTACTACCACACACATGATTTGGAGCTCACAGCAGTGAGGCACTACCTGTATGGAGAACATTTTGAAGTGTTCTTTGATTATAAGAGTTTGAAGTATTTATTTTCACAAGAAGATCTGAATTTGTGCTAGAGGAGATGGATTGAGTTTTTGGGGTGACTACGATTTTGATATACAATATCATCCAGGCAAAGCCAATGTGGTGGTCGACGTCCTCAGTCCAAAATCTTTGAGCTCTTTAGCTCACGTGGCCATTAGAGAGTGGAGCATAGTTGAAGAGGTCGGAGAGTATGACCTGCAGCTTGGTGGATTTAGTGACGTTGTTACCTTGTTCACGGTGTTTCTCAACCCACCCTTATTCACCACATCTTGGAGGCTCAGCAGTTTGACGCAGAGAGCCTGATGTTTCAGGAGCGAACCTTGAGTGGTGAGGAGGCTAAGGAGTGGACTATCCACTCCGATTAGAGTTTGAGGTTTACGGGGAGGATTTTCATGCCAGAATCGTGTTGTGATGACATGCTTTGTGAGTTTCATCGTTCGCATCTTGCAGTACATTCGGGTGGCACCAAGATGTATCATGATGTACGTAGACAATTTTGGCGGCGGGGTATGAAGAAGGATGTTGTTCTCTCTGTTTCACATTTCCTTACTTGTCAGCAAGTGAAGACCAACCATTAGAGGCCGGCGGGTATGTTGCAACCATTGCTAATGTCAGAGTGGAAATGGGAGAATATTACCATGAACTTTGTATCAGGACTTCCTAAGTCACCAACGCGGTGTGATGCCATTTGGGTTGTGGTGGACAGATTGACCAAGTCCGCGCACTTTCTTCCTTTTTGCATGACAGATTCAGTTGATAAGCTTAGCAAGTTTTATGTGAGTGAGATCGTCAGACTTCACGGAATGCCAGTTTCTATCATCTCAATCGGGATCCTAGGTTTACTTCACGCTTTTGGCAAAGTTTACAGTCAATGATGGGGATGAGCCTACTTCTCAGTACTGCTTTTCATCCCCTGACAGTTGGCCAGCCAGAGCGCATCATTTAGATATTTGAGAATATGCTACAATCATGTGTTCTGAATTTTCATGGGTCATGGGAGGATCATTTGTCATTAGTGGAGTTTGCCTACAATAATAGTTATCAGTCGAGTATAGAGATAACACCTTATGAGGTGTTATATGGTAAACCTTGTAGGTCACCCGTTTGCTGGACTGACATTGGTAAGACGATCGTGTTAGGATTTGAGCTTATGCGTGAGACCACAGAAAAGATCATCGCAATCTGTAAATGCTTAGTGACCGCTCAAAACTGATAAAAGAGCTATGTTGACAAGAGGAGGAGACCGTTAGCGTTTGAGGTGGAAGGCCATGTGTTCTTAAAGGTCTCACCAAGAAAGAGTTTGATGAGGTTCGGGAAAAATGAAAAGTTATCACCC
Organism: Heliamphora pulchella; assembly: GCA_032270985.1. NCBI lineage: Eukaryota > Viridiplantae > Streptophyta > Magnoliopsida > Ericales > Sarraceniaceae > Heliamphora > Heliamphora pulchella. The sequence goes on from JAULJZ010172429.1 coordinate 14,644, forward strand.
CATTTTATTAGACCGTTTAAAATCCTTGACATGATTGGAGAGGTGGCCCATCACCTTATTTTGCCACCATAATTAGCTTCTGTACATAAGATTTTTTGTGTGTCTATGTTGCGCAAGTACGAGCCGGATTCATCACAACTGTTAGATTGGACCGACTTGAGAGTTAAGGATAACATTACCTACGAAGAGAGACCGATGAGAATCCTTGATACTAAAGAACAAGTCCTTCGAGGTAGGACCATCACTTATATGAAGGTTTTGTGGCTTTACCACGGTGTTCAAGAAGTTACGTTGGAACGAGAGTCGGGAGTTCATGAGAAGTATCTTGAGTTGTTTGATTCTTGATGCATATCTAATTTCGAAAATGAAATTTCGTAAGTAGGGAAGGTTGTAAAAAACCAGTATCTTTTTTATTTGAAACATTTGTTTGAACCTTGTGAATTAATGCTTGATTAAGGAAAAATATTAAAATGTGATCATGATAATGGTTGTTGATGATAATTATGTGTTTATCTATTCATAAAAATAATTATTATGGATAAATTGAATGAGCCTTGTGAGTCAGAACGAAATTGGGTTTCTTATATATATTTTCTTTCCTCGGTATGCCTTCCAACGAGGGATCACTCGAGCGGTCCCAAGACCGAACGAGTGGTCTGTACCAAAGGGGTTTTTAAGTGCAGGTTTGGAGTGTTTGGGCTACATTTCTCTCATACCACTCTCTCTCTAGAACTAAAGTGAGACCTAAGATTTGGTTGTGGTGGTTTCTTTGAGCTTCCTTGGCTCCATTGAAGGTCAATCCTTACTTCTCTTCCAATCAAGTGACGTTGAAAAAGCCATTGTTCGTGTTTGGAGCCCCACCTTCACCTATTCGTGAGAGATTTGCTTGTTTGGAACTTGTTAGAGTTCAATTTTTATTTTAGGACATCTAAAAAGGTAGAATCTATGACTACTCTTAAATATTTGCTTAACATGAGTTGTATATTTGGTTATATATATATATATATATATGAGAGCATGAAATTTGTATTTTTGGAGCCCTAGACTAGGGGTTGAAGTTAAAGCATGTTAAATTTTAGATTTATTGTTGATTTGTGATAAATCTATCATGGGGTATTCGTTGGAGGGCCACTACTTTTGCGAATTTAAAAACAAGGGTTTGAGTTGGCAAAACCCATGAAAATTGGGGGGGTTTTGGGTTAAAGATCCAAATGATGAAATTGATGAATAATTTGAAATTTTTGGGTTGTGAAAACCTATTTACTTGTCTAAATATCATGAATTTGATAGTAAGTGAAATGATGAAATGAATACTTGGGCTTGAATAACTATTCGGTGAAAGATCGAAAAACTACGCAGATTGGGTGATCTATCCTTCGGCTAATAACCGAGAACAAGGCGTTAATCGAGGCGAGCTATAGAACGCACCGTTACTTAGCGAGTTTTGCGTGGCCCGATCGGTAGTAACGCGGCGTGAATCTATAGGCTCATTTGGCGTCAACTCCTAGAATGTAAACCACGAGTTAGTTGAAATATGAGAAATTATAAATAACGTGTGTGTGCATTTGTGTGAGTTGTGAAAAGTGAGAACCTAAAATGGGTGTAAGAAAATGGGATAAAAGACTAAGTGAGTTGTGTCTGATAATGGGTTTAACTTGTATAAAGAAAATCAGTTATGTGAATGAGATTTTGATGAAAAATGAAATTTAGTTTTTGGTGAAACTATGTATTGCATTTCGTATATCCATCCTCCCATGTTATGCTTATATTCATTATTAGTTAATTTCCTATGAGCCACGGTTCATGTTGTTTAACAATATTTTAGGTAATAGCAGAAAGATGTCTATGTTTTAAGGGATGTTGTGGGGTCCCTTGTTTTGTTTGAAATATTTGAGAGAATTATATGCCCTTGTATCATCTTTTGAGAGTTTAACGATTTTAAATGTAATTCTTTTAAATACTTTGTAGCGATCGCAAGTGGGTTAGTGTAACCCTTGTTGTAAGGCCATAAGGCCATAAACTCATATTTTACGTGCATGGAAAGACGTTGTCATTGTTTCAAGGGATATATAATGAACATATGATGGTTTCTTATAGTTTGGAAATGTTTTGAGATGTTTGCTCTACTCATTTGCTCTTATTCTTATAAAATGAGTAGTATGAAAGACTTATCTTTTCAAGTATTTTGATGTCAGAAATCAAATTTTTTGAAATAAAATTGAGTAAGCTATTCAGAGTTACACAGTTCGATAGACTGCTTGAGCGGTCTCTTACCAATTGCAGCATTTTTGACCTATAACAGTGAAATCGATAGGCACTCATGATCGTTCGAGCGTGCTATAGGGTGTTTGCCCAAGGTTTTTAACCTTTCTTTAGTGTACCCTTTTACTTCAAATCATGGTTTAGTTTTGTTAAAATATTCCTCTTTTTGGTCTTCTCTCTGGTGAATTGTTAGGTTCCCATGGTTATGAAATTGGGGCATTACATCCTCAATATCTCCTAACTTGGATGTGAGCAGCGCTGTTAGGGCTTGTTTAATTGTTCGGAGATAAATTAGAAGATATAGAATAACTTCGGATATATAAGAAAATATGAAATACAGTGGATATAATCTTGGAATATATATTACCGAGAAATATTTTATATCATGTTTGTTTCTTAATGGATATGGATAGATATTGTATATTTTTAGGGTAGTTAGTATTGCTGAAACTATTAATTTATAGATTGTAACTTGTAACAAAAGTTGCGAGTATTTATTAAAAATTGTAGTTTGTGGCTTGTAACTAAAATAGAAGAAAAAGTTATTATAGTTTATAGCAAAAGTTATAAGTGTTTGAAAAAGATTATAGTTTATAATTAGAATTAATAGTAGGAAACTAAAAACTACTAGAAATAACTTTGCTAAACACCCTTACGACAATAAGAGAAAATTTACATAATTGCCTTCAATATTGGATGTCCAATATTACATTACCAGACAAGCAAAAAAGTAAGCTCTTGATAGTAAGTTGTAAACCCAAAAATAACAAACATGCTGACTGTGAAATGTAAGAGGAAAGAGAGTGTACTTACACCATCCAAGAAATTATTACGGTATATCTCCATGAGTGAAGCATCAAACACCAAAGGAATGCTTATTCTATTGAATAAAGAAAAAGAACAATACACACACTTGGGCTGCATCGAGAAAAAGATTGTGTTCTTTTAGTGAGGGAGATTTTGAATAAAAAGAAAAAGCAATGAATTGCTTGGTTTTATAATGCAAGATTTGAACAAGGGATTGCTCACGTCATCCCAGCCAATGAGCACAATCTGGACCACCAACCACCTCACCAGCACCTCGATAGCTCTTCCTCTACTTCCTATTTTCATTACGCTGGTGACTTCAAGTTTAGATTTCTAAACTCATTTATGTGATTTTCATAAAGGCGAGTAACCCAAACAGAAGAATGGCTATAGAAAGAGCAATAATGGCTTTAAACACGTCAGGATATATATGAAATACTTAGTCTCACAAGTATAGTATATCCAGTCATATACCCCATATCAGATTGTATATCCACCCATATTTGATGCACCAAACACCAAATTTCTAGAGTCCAAATGGATATATATCTAATCTCATTGCCAAATCTGATAAATAGCACCTTAGAGCCTTAGAGGCAATGCAATATGGGTACAGTGGTGGTGTCATAGTGGCTAGCTATAGCAAAGTGATGGTTGGGTGTCAACGATCGAAAGTGATTGGGAGTGAACTGTGGAAGAAGATATTTTTGTGGTTAGGTGTCATTGAGATATTTTTGTGATTGATTTTCAAATGAAAAATTGTGGAAGAAGACCTTCACTTACATGTCTAGGATAAAAAATGCATTTCGTAAATGTTAAAAATACACTCGCCAACAACGAAAAATCTAGTTGCCAAATAGAGTTGTTGAAGTAGCATTGATTATGATGGACGAAAGAGGGGACCAGTGAAGGCAGGAACCAATTGAGTGGCAAAAGGGTGCCCAAGGGTGTCAGCCAATATGTGATTAAAGATGTTTACGAGTGATGATAAAAAGAAGTAAAAATAACAGTAGGCAATAGAAGGAAAAAAAGGAAATAAGAAGTACTACAAAATAATTAAAAAGGTATTATTTGTTTATTAGAAATTCGTAAACTTTAAAAATTATTTATTTCTTAAAAAATAATTGTCAAATGTGCTTTTGTTTAAAGTTCATAAAATTTTTGAAAACAAAAACATGAAATAGTAACAGAAATATAGACGAACGGTGTGTATGTTTTGTTTGTTTTGGTCTAAAAGTACTTTTATTTTTAAAATATAAAATATTAATGTTTTTCTTATCAGAGTCAACTCATGTTTTATTGATAAAAGTCCTATCAAATACCAAAAATACAAACATTTATTTTGTGTTTTTATAAAAGTTCAACCAAATACCAAAAATACAAACATTTATTTTGTTTTTTGTTTTTTTAAAAACAAATGGAATTATGTTACTTATTGCTGAAATCATGATAACTATCACCTCATCACTACTATCCCACTCTCTTCGTCGTCACCACTACTATTGTCACTGCGTTGTTGGGAATTCAATCAATATCACGATCAAATCTAACCCACAAGCCGCTCGTTGAATCACGCACACAAGCCACAAAAGAATAATGAAAAAAAAAGCCAAACAACCACACAAAGAGACACACTGTATTTACGTGATTCGATAAATAGTGCCTACATCAACAGGCTCATACTTTCATTATAAATCTTTGGAGAAAAGAATACAAGTGTTCTTAAACTAAAGAGGGGAGAACAGGTCTTAAAACAAACTAAAAACCTTTGGCTACGCAAACCCTAGTCAAAGCTTAAAAGCACAAACCTGCACAGACTGCTCGAGCAGTCATCAAGCGGTTGTCGAGCGATGAAATAATGTTTTCGGTTTCTTCTACAAACACAAAGAACGTTCGATCCGTATGTTTCAAAGCCTGGATTTTCTTCACCTCCAACAATCTACCACTTGAAGTAAATCCACTCTAAGTCTTCTGGTACCTGAAAAAACATTTGTCGCCTCAAAACACTAACCAAGCGAACCCAATGTGAACCATTCTCCCATCTTCTAAGCTTGAAGACTGACCGAAGCTGAACTCTTATTCAGCTTTTTCATTGTCATTACCTTTGTGAACATGTCCGCAAGATTTTCATTCGTATGAAGTCTCTTCAAATCAAACTGCCTCTCTTCCCAACTGAGACTGAATAAAGTGATATTTGATACGAATGTGCTTAGTCCTTGAATGGAACGCCGAGTTTTCTGCCAGATGTATAACGTTTTGGCTGCCACTAAATAGCTGACACTTATCATGTGCTTTACCCAATTCCTTCAAGAAATCGTTTATCCAAATCAACTCCTTTTATGCCTCTGTGGCTGCTACATATTCTGCCTATATGATAGAGATTGTCACTATCTTCTGCAATCTAAAAACTTAATCGAGTGCTGCACTACCTAGGGTAAACACATACTCGTTGTACTCTTCCTACTGTCGATGTCCCCTGCCAGGTTTGAATCAACATAACCTTGCAACTGAATCCCTGAGCCATCACAACACTAAGCATAAGCTGTGGTACCCTTGAGATACCTCAGAATCTACTTTACTGCTTTCTAGTGTTTCTTGCCCGGATTGAACATGAACCTGCTCACAACTCCCACTGTATAAGCAATGTCTAGCATCGTGCAGTTCATGGCATATATTAGGCTACTTATAGCTAGCGTGTACGGTACCTTCGCCATGTAGCTCCTTTCTTACTCTATGATAGCTCATTATTCTTTTGAGAGTCTGAAGTGACTTCCCAAATGCGTGCTTACAGGCTTAGTACCTTCTATGTTGAAATGCCGCAAGACCTTCTCAACATATTCTGATTGCGAAAGCTTCAGCTTTTAACCCTTTCTGTCCCTTCTGATCCTCATGCTAAGAATCCGTTTGACTGTCCCAAATCATTTATGGAAAATTCCTTGGACAGTTATGCCTTGAGATTTGAAATCTCATCCATGTTGGATCTTACAATCAGCATGTCATCTACATATAGGAAAAGTATCAAATACGACGTACCAAATTTCTTGATATAGCAGCAATGGTCTCTATGGCATCTATTGAACCCGGTATTTGTCATAAAACTATCGAACTTATTATATCACTACTTGGGTGCCTGTTTTAACCCATATAAGCTCTTCTTCAATTTGCAAACCATCTCCTCCTTCCCTTTGCCTAAGTAACCTAGTGGCTAGTGTATGTAGATCTCTTCCTCCAAATTCCTATGAAAAAAAGTTGTCATAACATCTAGCCACTACAAACGCAAGTTTTCTATAGCCACAATACTCAACATAGTTCTGATGGTGGATATTTTCACAAGGGAAAATATTTTGGTGTAGTCTATCATTGGCTTCTGTTGAAACCCCTTAACTACCAGTTTAACCTTGTACTGCTTGCTCCCATTAGCTTCTTCCTTTAGCCTGTAGATCTACTTGTTTTGCAATGCTGCCTTTCTCTTAGGCAACTGTACCAAAAGTCCCAAGTCTCATTTGATGATAGAGACTGCCTCTCTATCTATGGCATGCTCCCACTCACCCTTTGTTTCAACCTGCCAAGCTTCTTTAAAGTATTCCGGCTCACCACTGTTTGTCAATAGCAAATAGTGTAATGAAGGAGAGTATCTGACTATACGCCTACTAAGTCTAGTAGGCTGTATATTCTTATCCCGAGGTTCTAAGACTCTGCTAGATGATCCATCAAACACAGCATAGTCTAAACTATCTACTGTCTTACCCTTTTGATCCTATCTATTTTTGTACCAAACAAACTCGTTGAATATAGCATCCATACTTCTAACTGTCTTCTTATTTTCTAGATCCCACAGCCAATACACGTAGCTTTTGTACCATAACCAACAAACACACATTTTTGAGTTTTGAGATCAAGTTTTCCCCTATTCTCTAACTCAACATGTACATAGGCTATGCATCCAAAAGTACGTAAATGAAAAAGTTTTATCTCCTTCCTATCCATGTTTTCTCTGGCAATTCACAATTCAATGCAACTGATGGCCCCATGTTAATTAAATACGTTGTTGTACTTACTGCGTCTATCTAGAACTATTTTGGCAACTTGACATGCAACCTCAAATTCCGAGCACGTTCCATGATCGTCTTGTTCATGCGTTCTGTCACCCCGTTCTGCCTCAACTTCATTGGAACAGTTTTCAATCTCCTGATCCCATTAACTACACAGTAATCATCAAATTCCCTACTGCAATACTCACCGCCGTTATTAGATTTCGGACATTTCAGTTTCTGACATATCTCATTCTCAACTAGGGATTTTCAATTCTTAAATATGTTGAATACATCAAATTTGTTTTTGCAGAAATAAACCCATGGTTTTCTAGTTGCATCATCAATGAAAATTACAAAACACGTCGAGCCACCAAGGGAAGGTATTTGAGGTGGTCCCCATACATCAATATGAACCAGCTCCAACCATTCTGCCTTTGGAGTCTTCACTTCCTTTGTAAAACTGACATTTTTTATTTTCTGAATAAGCAATCATCACAAAATCCCAAACTCACCGACTCTAAACCCAATAGTTTCCCTTTTTGAACTATAACCTTCATTCTTTTCTCGCTCATGTGACCGAGTCACCCGTGCCACGTACCGGTGTCAACCCCTAATGCTATCACTATTATTTTGCTATAAGAACCCGAGGATTCATATAAAGTACCATCTTTTTTTTTTCTTAAGCCAAAACCAATTAGCCCTTGCTCATCTTTTAGGAATCTCCTTCGAATGACGTCACAATCCTAGATTCTGCTAGCACTAAGATCAAGTTCCTTGTTAGACTAGGCACGTGTCTAACATCTTTCAACTTCAGTACTGTATAGTTGGCCTGTGTGATCTGCACCTCACCCTTGTCGACTATACTACAAGCCTCGTTGTCCCCCAAATAAACCTTCTCAAAACTCCCTTTTCATGTACCCATGAAGTATTTTCATACGAGTAGTAGCATAGAATGATGCTCCAAAGTCAAAAACAATCCAAGAATCTATCCTAGAATCTAATACACAAATCAAGGCATGTACGTTTTCTTCATTTGAAACATTAACTATAGCCTTACCCCATGATTTGTGTTGTCCCGTTATTTTCTTGGAGCTTTGCAATTCTTCTTTAGATAGCCCTTCTATCCATAGTTTTAATCCACAAGTCGCTTGTTAAATCATGCACACAAGCTACGAAAGAATAACGAACAAAAAAGCAAAACAATCATACAAAGATACACACAGTACTTACGTGTACACTTTCAGTATAAATCTTTGGAGAAAAGAATACAAGTGTTCTTAGGCTAGAGAGGAGAGAACAAGTCTTTAAAACAAACTAAAAATCTTAGGTTGCGTAAACCTTAATCAACACTTAAAAATTAAAACCCGCATAGATCGCTTGAGCGGTCATCAAGCGGTCGTCAAGTGGTTAAGGACTGCTTTCGGTTAATTAAGCAGACATAGATCGATCCGTCTGTTTCAAAGCTTGAATTTTCTTAACTTCCAACACGTGTTACCAACGGTATCATCACTATCACTAATGTGACCTTATACCATCCTTATCACTACTATTGCTACCACCACCAGTATTGCCACCCCGACCACCACTATCACTACTATTGTCACCACTTTTACCTCCACCACTAAAACTAACACTAGCACAATTATTATTATTATTACTTTTAAAATCACAACTAAACACAAACTTTATCTTTTTCACATAAAATGTATTTGAATATTTTCTACAAAAATATTTTTATAATAAAAATATTTTCAACCAAAATCAACCAAGCGCACTTAAAAAAATAATTCAACATTGCTAGTGGCATTATTCTAAATGTATTTAAAATATACATTTGAGTAAAAAAAAGTTTCTTCTGACATACAAAATAATGAAAAATGAGGTAACTTCAATATATTTTGGACGATGCGATCAACGACAACGACATTGATTCAATGACTTCTCAGTTTAACTGAGAATTCAAACATGTGCATATTCCGGCCCTCGCCAAATCTTGGGGTCCACTGCAAGATATTTTTTATTTTTTGTGCTCATTTGGTAATTTTTAAGACAGGTTTTTTGTTTAAAATTATTTTAAATTAAATAAGTAAAAAATTTATTTAGTAAATTGTATGAATAATTTTAAGCCAAAAGATAATAAATTAAAAATTTTAGCTTAAGTGCTTTAAAGCCAAAATAGAGTTTTAAGCCTGAAAAAGATTATTATAATTTTTAAAATTTTATTTTTACATAATTTTATATTAAATATATATTTTATTTGATAGATTTTGACGAGAAAATTTTTAAAATATAATTTTTATAAAAAAATATA
>JAULJZ010172439.1:0-48802 GCA_032270985.1 Heliamphora pulchella
GATCAGATTTTAGGTTCTTGCAGAATATAAGTTTTATGTTCACAGTTTAGATGAAAATAGACATACCATCGGTACGAATATAGCACAGAGTTTTAATAAGTCTGTCTTGGTTACGAGGAACAGATAATAGCGCCGTCTATTATTCTGACTGTCTGTGCTACTACACTTTGTGTGTATTGAATGGGACATTTGAGGTAATTAATTTTATACTGACTATATGAATTAATTCGCACCCCAAGGTTGTTATGAATAGTGATTATCCACTTAATCCTGAAATAATTGTTGATTTGTATATATTTAATATTCGTTATTTTGATTCATTAGATGGTGCAATTTTATATGGGTTTATATTCCCGGTGAGTTGGATAGCGGTATTATTTATATGAAAAATATTAATTATTGACGGAATTTACGTCTCGAAAGATCGGGATTAACGATACCCTCTTAAGGAAGCTTATAAGTTTTGACCGGGTTAAACCCTACAGGTGGATTTAATTATTCGACGGTCAAATAAGTTAAGCGGAAGGACTTAAGAAATATCAAAATACTGATTAAATTAAATTATCAGTAATTAAATTTAATTGGCTGGTATCTGAAATCTTAACGTGGGGAAAATGGTAAGCATTTAATAACAAGAGCTCAATGCTATATGACCTTGAGATTATGGGTTAAAGTGTAATTATAGTTCTTTAGTGGCGTGAACTGTAATTTAGTATTTTATGGAAATTGCAAAAATCGTTGCTGGTTTTCTATAATTGCAGATACCGCTATGAGATTTGCTTAATTGCTGAAATCGCTGATATGTGTCTGTATTCCACTGAAAGTCTTACTCATAATTACTCTTCAGATCCCAAATGTAGCCCTATATATATGCGAGTAGGCTGAACCAGTTTTATAACTTGTCTTCTAAGGCTAAAGCTATCTTAGTTCTGCCTGTACGAGTTCTCAGAGTATTATAGCCCACACTATATCTGGGAATCATATAAGAAAATACAGTAGAAGATCTAACAAGAGCTTCAACTCGGATTTAAATCGTAGTTGAAGATTTAACTGGTAAAACGGTATTCTTCTAAATTAACTTCGGATGCACGTGTTTTATTTTGATCGTTCATCACCAAAAGTTTTATCTGGAGCCCGTTTTGGCGATTGCCCATCCAGTTAATTTTTTATCGAATTGTTTTTAGGAACAATGATCTTAGCAGTCTTGCCTCCAACAATGATAACCATTAGAGCTGATTCATTGATGACTACTCAAGGTATGGATACATTTACCTGATGCACCATAAGTTTGAATGCTTTGAGAAATTCAAAGAATTCAAGGTAGAGACAGAGAAGCGTCTGGGTAAAAGTATCAAATTACTACAATCCAACCGTGGTGGAGAGTACCTCTTTAGAGAGTTTAGGGATTACCTGTCGTTAGAGAAGATTATATCCTAGTTGACTGCATTGAGCACTCTGCAGCAAAATGGTATAGCAGAAAGAAGGAATATGACTCTTATGGAAATGGTAAGGTCAATGATGAGTTATTCAAGATTACCCGATTCGTTTTGGGGACTCGAATTAGAGACAGCGACTTATATTCTAAATTTGGTACCTTTGAAGTCAGTACCTTCTACTTCTGTAGAATTGTGGACTGGGCGTAAGCCTAATTTGAGATATATTCTAACTTGGGGGTGTCCAGCATATGTGCTGAAAGAAAACGAGGGTAAGTTAGAACTAAAGGTAGAAGTCTATTTCTTTTTGGGGTATTCTAAGGGAATGAAGGGTCGTCTATTTTATAATCCTAAGGAAAAGATGGTTATTGTTAGTACTAATACCTAATTCTTGAAAGATGATTATATTATAGATCACAGGCCCAAAAGTAAAATTTTTCTAGAAGAATTGAGAGAAAATACCAATAGAACGGAAGAATAATCACAAGTTACTGATATACAATTACCTCGTCGTAGTGGGAGAATTATCGGGACAAGTACAGATCATGATCAGGGTGCTATCATTAACATGCTTGACGGGCATATGGATAATGGTGCATAGGGTTTAGATTCAGCACAGTGCTTTACTGCTAGTACACAGACGCAGGTAGTGCCTCGTCGTAGTGGGAGAGTTGTTCATCAACCTGATCGGTATATATTCTGGGAAAGTATTTTGACAAGATCTCAGCAGAACTAGATACCAAATCCTGTAACTACAATGAAGCACTCCATAACAAAGATGTAGATCTTTAGCAAAAGATAATGAATTTAGAGATAAAATTTTTGTATTTTAATCATGTTTGGGAACTTGTAGAACCACTTGAAGGGATAAAATCCATCGGATGTAAGTGGATCTACAAGAGAAAGAGAGGAGCAGACGAGAAGGTTGAAATCTTCAAAACTAGGCTTGTTGTAAAAGGGTTTACTCAAAAAGAAAGGATCGATTATGAGAAAACCTTTTTGCTGGTAACTATGCTTAAGTCTATCCAGATTCTCTTATCCATTACGGCTCATTTTGATTATGAAATTTGGCAAATGGATGTCAAGATAACTTTTCTAAATGGAAGTCTTGACGAGTGTATCTATATGGTACAGCCAGACAGTTTCATATCAAAGGGCCAAAAATATATATTGTACAAACTTAAGAGATCTATTTATGGACTTAAGCAGACATCGAGATCTTAGAATACTTGTTTTGATCAAGCCATAAAATCTTATGATTTTGATCAGAGTCGAGATGAGTCCTATGTGTACAAGAAGCGTGACAGATGCGTGATAGTCTTTTTAGTACTTTATGTAGATGATATCTTACTCATCGAAAACGATGTGGAGCTGTTATCTTAGGTAAAAGTATGGTTATCTAGGCAGTTCGATATGAAGAACTTGGGAGAAGCTAGTCACATTCTTGGGATCAAGCATTTGCGAGATCAAAAACAAAGGATGTTGGGCATATCACAAGCGAAGTATATCAATGATATACTGGCTCATTTTAGTATACAGGATTCCAAGAAAGGGTTTCTCACTTTCAGGTATGAAATCAGTCTATCCAAGGATCAGTGTCCTAAGACACCTGATGAGATAGAGAAAATGAATGTAGTTCCTTATGCTTCGGCAGTAGGAAGCCTAATGTATGCTATGTTTTGTACCAGACTTGACATCTTCTTTGTCATTGGCATGGTTAGCAGATATCAGTCTAATCCAGGATAGGAGCATTTGACGACGGTAAAGAATATAATTAAGTGCCTAAAAAGGACTAAGAATTATATATTAGTTTACCAGGCAAACAGTCTAGTACTTTTGGGGTATACAGACAAAGACTTTCAATCAAGCAAAGATTTTCGTAAGTCTATCTCAGGATATGTGTTTAGCTTGGGAGGTGGAGCTATAAGTTGGAAGAGTATGAAGCAGTCCTGTATTGTTGAATCCACCATGGAGGCCGAGTACTTGGCAACTCCTAAAGCAGCTAAGGAGGCAATTTGGCTTAGGAACTGCATGTTGGATTTAGATGTGGTACATTCAGTTCAATCAGCTATTACACTTTATTGTGATAATAGTAGAGCAGTTGCAAACTCGAAAGAACCAAGAATCCATAAGAAAGGAAAACATATTGAGCGTAAGTATCACCTAATACTAGAAATTGTACAAATGGGTGATATTGCTGTGACTAAGATTGCATTAGGGGACAACCTCGCACATCTTTCTACAAAGAGCCTACTGGCTAAGATGTTTAATAGTCATATAGTGGGCATGAGAGTTAGATGTATGGCAGCATAGTTTTGAGTATAAGTGAAAGATTATCATGGCTGTATACTAAAAATCATATATTTTATTTGGTTATAGTATTTAATTTAATTTTATTTTAATAAATTTATTTTTTTTTATTTTATGAGAACCTTAATGAGTAATGTATGCAATATCATTTCTTTAAATGTTATGCATAAATGTCCTTTATTCTATGCAATATTTAATCTAGTGTGTAGAGTACAACATATACACAGAAGATCAGATTGTAGGTCCGTACAGAATATAAGTTTGTTGTTCACAGTTTAGATGGAATTGAACAAACCATCCGTACGATTGTAGTACAGAGTTTTAGTAGCCCTGCCTTAGTTACAGAGAACAGATAATAGCGTCATCTATTATTCTGACTCGCTGCGCTAGTACACTTTGTGTGTATTGAAAATGACCACATTAGGGTAATTAATTTTATACTGACTATATAAATTAATTTATACCCTATAGTTATTATAAGTGCTTATGCTCTTAATCCCGAATTAATTATTAGTTGCGTATTTTTAATATTCGTTGTTTTGATTCATTAGAGGGTGCGTTCTTTTATGGGTCAATAGCCCCGGTGAGTTGGATAGTGATATTAATTATATGTGAATATTAATTATTGACAAAATCCACGTCTTAATTATTCGGAATTGACGATACCCCTTAAAGAAGATTATAAGTTTTGACTGGACAAAACCCTGTAGGTGGATTTAATTATTCAGTAGTTAAATAAGTAAAGTGGATGGGCTTAAAGAATTTTAAAGATACCGATTAAATTAAATTATCAATAATTAAATTTAATTGGCTAGTATCTAGAATCTTAACGTGGTGAGATGAGTTAAGCATTTAATAACAGAAGCTAAATGCAAATTGGTCTTGAGATTATGGCTAAGAGTGAAGTTATAGTTCTTTAGTGGTATGAACTGTGATTTAGTATTTTATGAAAATTGCAGAAGCCGTTGCCAGGTTTTCATAATTACAGAAACCACTGAGAGGTTTGCATATTTGCAGAAATCGCTGGATAGGTATCTAGGTTATACTAGAAGTCTATATCATAATTACTCCACAAGTCTCTACTATAGCCCTATAAATATGCAGGTAGACTGAACCAAATTAATATGTCATCTTCCAAGACTAAGGTTGTCCAAGTTCTACCAGTATCAGTTTTTAAAGAATTGTAGCCCACACTACATTCGAGAATCTCTTCGGAAATATAGTAGAAGGTCTAACTGGAGCTTCAACTCGTAGAATTAAAGTTCATAATTCAAGAATTGACCAAAAGGTATTCATCTAAATTAACTGTGGTGGCACGGGATTTTATTTTGATTGTTCGACATCAAAAAGTTTTTATCTGAAGCCTGTTTCGGCGATATCCCGTCCAGTTAATTTATAACATATATATATATATAGCAAAAAAAAATAACATATATATCTAGCCACCCACCAAACATGAGCCTAAGATATTGAGATTTGATAGGTATAATAACCTCTGAAAGTCTCTGTTGATGTTCAGTGAATAATAGAACTTTCTATCACACATTGTTGTGTAACTATATACCCCTGTTTTTAGTGACCTTCTTCAAAATTTGTTTTCATGAGAAGTGTGGGTAACATATTAAACTTGTTGATATCCAAAAATTAGATTCAATAACCCTAAGATAATCCGCCAAACCATTTTTAAACTCTATTAAAAACTGATTCCGCTGAGTATTTAACGCCACTTAAACACATTTTATAAAATGGCTTATTTTTCTAACTATTTCCAAATAACTACCCTGAGCACTATTCATGAGGCTTGTAGGGGATATGTTGAACTAAAACATATCTAAATTTGAGCTCAGTAGGACTTGATTTGATACGCAAAAATCGAGACAAATAGAGACACATTTTTGACCAATTTTCTATACAGTGCTGAATCGTTTTCATTTGTGTGAATTAATTCACCTACTTACTTTGGGATTTGGCCTTAGTGTTAAACATAAACTTTATAGAGAATATTTTTATCTAAATTGTAACAAAAAATAGAACCTAACTCCAACTCCAAGTACCTCAAAATACTATTGTACTTTGAAAATTGATGGTTGGGAGTGATTGATAAATGGTTAAAGTTAAATCCTTAAGAAAAGTCTTGAGCGAGTGCTTAGTGTCTCTTAGACCTAAAAGGAAAGTAACCATGATCCCTAAAACTAAAAAAAATTTTAACAGTTTGAATCATTTCAGTACTGCACGTTTTAAAGTGGTAGGATTTCGTGTTAATGGTCGAGTCATGTTTTGCTTGGTAGACACGAAGGTTGTAGTACCCGAGGGTTCAGCTTGACTCGTTGGTGATGGCTTGATTCATACGCGTATAAGATAAGGTGAGAGTTCTTAACCATTATCTTGAACATGAATCTATGTGAATGATACTTTTAAATGCTTCGATGTTCATGGTTTGAATTATGACAAGTTTTGAAAGCATGAGCTATTGTTTTCAATGCCATGATATTTTTACTTCAAATAGATATCCATGATCTTTTGAAGAAGTATGATAATTTTATAAAAGTACTATCAATGTTGTGTGGTTGTTCCAAAGTGCCAAGTCACAAAGGTTTTCGGCCCTTTATATCCCATTATGAGGGTTGCTACCTAGCTATGTGTTTTTCATTTGCCCCTATTGGAGAGGTTTTTCGTTAAGAGGGGGTTCTTTTGCTTTAAGGATTTTGGGCTGAGTCCGAAGTTTTAGCACATATCACTTGTGCTTGGTGAAGAGTGGCCTTCGTTCCATCACATTGTTATCCGTGCATTGAGAATTGAGGTTATGGTACCGTCGAAACTCCTAGTTGTGAGGTTAACGACTACTTAGACACTGTTAGAGATTGGGTTTAGTTTTGAGAATGTGGTTATTCATTAAATTGTGGTGGTTGAGCCAAGAATATATTTTTTCCATACTGAGAAAAGTTCTATAAAATTTGTGATATTTTTATTTTCAAGAAAATGCATCGATTTTTATGTTTTTGTGGAAAGTATGTTGAGTTGTTTCCAAAAAGTGTTTTCAGTTATCTTTACTATAGTACTGCCTTTTTCTGTTCATGATAATATTAAGTACACTCTCCTATAACCTTTGTGATTGTTGATCATAGGAACGACTTAGAGGTGGTCCATAACAGGCGTCGTTGAGTAGTCTTCGAAGCTGATGTCGGATGTTGTTTTGGTCCGATTGTCTTTTGTATAGTTTTTATACCCAATAAATCATCATATGATGGGAAGTAAGATTTTGTTGTATTAGAAGTAAGTATGCCCTCGGGATGGCGTACCCCTAGAAACTTATGTTTACCTCTGTTATGAAGGCTCATGTTTGTTTGCAAGTACATAGTTTGGTATTTTAATATTAGTTTAAGCCTTGCCTTCTTCCCAAGGTCGCTGAGCCTGCGGTGTGACAACCCGGTACAAATTTATTTTATTGAATTTCTCTTTAATTAAATATTGTGGTTTGACGAAAGTTAGGATATGAGTTTTAATAATTTGGACATTCGTGAATAAATTATTGAGTTTTGGAATAATTTTAAGATCTAAAATAACGAGAAATTTTGATAGCATGCTAATGGAAAAAGTTGAAATAAGGTCATGAGAATGAGGTTGGAGATTGAGTTTTATTTTAAAGAAATTTGATAAATTTCTGGTTCAGTGATCACCGCTCAAGCAGTGGAGGTCCGCTAGAGAGAGCTATCAGGATGAGTATAGAGAATTCTCAAGCGTTGGAGAGGATTTGGAAAAAATATATATAAATATATATATATATATAACACAACTAAGCCACATGAGAACCCATTCTCACTTCTCATATGTTCCTTCTCTCTCTCCTCTCGAGAGAAAACCCACCCAATTCTCAAAACCCTAATTCTCTCTCACTCAAATTGAAGATGGAGGCCTGATTAGGAGAGATCAAGGGAAGATACCAAGCATTGGAGCAAGGAGAGTGAAGATAAAGCTTTGAGGGAGCAAGAAAACTCAACATCCAAGCCCTAGGAGGGAGATTTGAAGAAATTGAGTAAATCCAAGGTAGGATCTAGATTATCTCTTATGTTTTGTGTAGATTTAGGTTGATATTTTGTGTATATGAGTAGAAATTGAGTCAATTGCATGCTTAATTAACATATAGATAGATTTGTATGTGTGTTGAGTTAGTTTTCATGAAATTGGAGGTTCTTGGGAGATGATTATCCATGAAATTGAAGATTTATTGTGTTAAAAAGAAGTTTTGAGACTTGAATATAGTGTTTTTGAGTTAAAATTTAAGATTTGAAGTTTATTTGTAAAGGGTTATGTGTTTGGAGGTTTGAAACTCAAAACAGGGGATAATCTGGGGTTCTCTCGGGCACCAGTGCTCGAGCGGATCCCTGTCCGCTCGAGTGCTCACATGGCAGAAGGTTGGGCGCTCGAGCGCCCAACGTCGGCTCGAGTGGACTGACTGCGCAGGGTCAACTTCTTTTGATCATATCTCCCTCATTCGGACTCCGAATTGGTTCGTTCTTGTACTCAAATCGAAGATCCAGAAGTCCTCTTTCCAACAAGACTACTCTCAGAAAAAAATTTCCTTTTGTAGAAAAAGTTTTGTTTAAAATTGTGAGAGTATGTCAAAACTTCAAAACCATTTTTCATCCATTTTAGCCAAATGTTTTAGAGAAAACTTATTTTCATTGTTATTGGTTCTTTTTACTAAATTTCTAGTCTAATAAGCTCGTGGCACACCTATGTATATACCTAAATTGAGTTGGGGAGCATGCATTGGGTAAATTGGTTGAGTTTTCTTTTACAATAAAAGCGGATTGATATCTATAGATACAAGATGGGTGTATACCCTTTTAATATAATGCGATCTTCTTACTATCAACCTTGTGTTATTGGTGCTTGGTGCATTGAACTAATGATGTGAATTATGAAAAATTATATAATGAAAGTTGTGATACATGTGATTTGAGAATTTCATGGAAAACGTGGGTTTGCAATCAAAATGGTGTTTTATGGTAATAATTGGGAGAGGAACCATTTGTGGGTTGGACTCCCAGGTTTTTAACCAATAATGAACCGTATGGTTTGATGTGGATTAAATTGGCCTAGCTGGTCCGCGGTGAAAGACCAAAAACATGCGCAAGATAGGGACCACGTGCCCACGGGTTTGCCCCCAAAACGTGGTGTTGTGTCGTGATGAGTTATAGAGCTATCTATTACCCAATAGTTTCGCGTAGCCTATTGGGATTAATAGGGAGGGATTTCTATAAGTTACGCCCGACACCGATTTATTAGAGAAAATACGATTTTGTGAAAATCGAGAAATTAAAATGAATGATTTATAGATGGAAAACAATGGGATAAATGGGAGTAAATTTTGTGTGCGTGGCTGTGTGTGTTAAAAAGGAAAGGATTTGAATTATGTGCATATTTATTTCGGTTACACCCATCACACCTCACAAGTCATGCATTTTATATATATGAGTTAATCTTTATCCTACGAGCTCCGGCTTATGTATATATTTCAAACAAATTTTAGCTTCCAAAGAGAGGGGTGGCACCAAAGCTATGGATGCTTCTGGGAGGGACCAGTAGATGAAGTTACATTGTCTTTTGTTTATTGTACATAAGAAAATGGAAGTGATTAAATGAAAGTATTATTAAATGTTGAATGAATGCTATCTCAAACATTGTGGTATGCCTGGGAATGTAATTTTGGAACTTTAATCGTTTTGTTAAGACTGTTTAATGTTAAATCCAATATTTTTGTCTTGGAGTATTACCTTTGGATAGATTTTATGTATATCTTATTTTGGGGTTAGTTCACGGACCTGGGTTTGGGTCGTAACAGAAATGGTATCAGAGCTCTAGGTTCGGATACCTAGGAGCCGTGGGAAGTGAGGGAGACCTTTTTATAAGAATTGTTTGACAATCATTAGGCACCACTACACGGTATGGTTTATGTGCTTGCATGGGATTGTAGTTATATTGCCTTGCGTATGTTATGTGTTTATATGAGCATGAAGGTTGAGTCTTGGAGTGATGTGGCTTGCCATTTGGCGTCTGATTAAATACTTTGGGGTTCAAAATAGAAAAGCGTTTGGTCGATGTTCTTCCTATGAGAAATCTGAATTAGTTGCTCGGATTGTTGCATTACTTTGGGGCTTTCCCTCGGTATGTGTTTATGTGTTAGTGTGATTAAGCTTGAGTGCGGTTAGCCCTGATTGCATTTAAAGGTTAAATCTATTTAGAAGGGAATGTCGATTTGTTTACGAGTTATGTATTGACAATCGTTCTCTTTTCGTATAGTGATGCCTCCTAGGCAAGAAGGAGGTAGAGGTAGAGGTCACAGTTGCGGCCGGGATACAGGAGAGCGCCAGTTCCTAAAGAAGGGGATGTCAACGGCCCGTAGGAATCAGTTGGGGTTGCAGAGGCAAATCAAAAAATATTAAATGCTTTGAGAACTTTGATTGGGGTTGGGGCAATCCAAGGGGGAGCACGAGATGCGGACGCAAGACTGGCAACAGAATGGTTGAAGGTAGTCACCTGGATCTTAGATACTTTGTAAATAGTGGAAGACGACCTTAGGGTTGGTTTCGCTACTTTTCAACTCAAGGAAGAAGCAAATGACTGGTGGGAGTTTGCTAAGACGACAACGGACGGTACATGGGCAGCTTTTACAGCGATATTCCTAGAAAAATATTTCCCCGAGTCTATTCGAGATACTTCTAGAGAGGAATTGCTAATGTTGATACAAGGAAATATGTCCGTTTTGCAATATGAATCGAAGTTCACAAGCTTGTTAAAGTTTGCGCTAGAAATGGTGTCAACAGAAGAATTGAAGGCCAAGAGGTTCTAAAGGGGTTTACGACCTGCTATCCGAGAGAAAGTGGTAGGGTTTCGCTTGGGGGTTTTCTCGAAAGTAGTTGAGATAGCTATGGTGATAGAAAGTACTATGGCAGATAATTGCAAGATCATAGAAAGGAGGCAAACGTCGGTGGTTAGAACAACACAATCTGAGGGGCGACCTTGTAAGAGACGAACACCGGAATAGGGCAATACTAGTTCGGCACCGCAGAGATCTTATCAGACCCAACGCTCTGTACCCACCACATCTGTGGTCTCGACGACATGTTTAGAGTGAAGGGAAGTTGTATGTTTTGTTTGTGGGGAGCAAAGGCACCGGGCTAGAGAATGTTCGCAAAGGAAGCAAGCACCAAGACAACAACAGAATTTGACATAGGGCTAGTCTCAGAAGAGGGGACCTATTAGATGTTATCAATGTGGTCAAGAGGGGCACGTTAGATGTGACTATCCGCAAGGGAGAGCTAGCCGAGAAACATCTACTACCCAACCTTCTTAGCGACCGACATATAACCAACCAACTCGATAGGCCAGGACGCAGGTATTTTGGGATCCTTGGGAGGCAACTTCGGCATAATCTTTACGTCAACCTATAGGTGGAGGGCGGGGGTAGAAATCTGAAATTCAGGGAAGGGTCTATGCCATAGCAGAAACTGGCACTTCGGTAACTCCTGAGATATACGAGGCTACTACCAGTACTCCAGTGATACGAGGTACCTTGTTAGTTTTCAAATCTTGGGCTCGCGTATTATTTGATACTAGTGCATCACGTTCATTTATCTCTTCTTCATTTGTATCTACTTTGGGTTTACCTGTTGAGATGTCGGATGTGTTTGTAAGTGTCGAAACACCCATCGGTGATAGTACAACGTTAAGGTGTGTATGTAGAGGGTGCGAAGTGGTGATAGCCGATCGTCATCTCGTGTTCAATTTTATTGTGCTAATGATGTCAGGGTTTGATATTATTCTTGGAATGGATTGGTTAACTACATTTCGTGCATTTAATGATTGTGATCGACGAAGCATTTTCTTGTATACTCCAGAAGGATATTCTTTCTTTTACGTGGAGGATAAAGATGATAAGATGACACCTTGACCCGGCAATGTGAACCATTTAACAAATGTGTATACAATCCTTTCCACCATTTTGACAAGGGATGATCCTTCCTTACGAGGAGTGTTTCCACCGGTGGTGAATGAGTTTAGTGACGTTATTCCAAAAGACTTGTTCGAACTACCGCACCATAGAGAAGTTGAATTTTCTATTGAGCTTATCCAGGGGACTGTTCCAATTTCAGTGCCATCTTATCGCTTCGCTCCAGCTGAGTTGAGAGAACTGAAGATTCAGTTGCAAGACTTGTTAGACAAGGGCTTCATTCGCCCTAGTGTCTCGCCATGGGGAGTACCGGCATTGTTTGCTAAAAAGAAAGACGGCTCATTGCGATTATGTATTGATTATCGAAAGTTAAATCAAGTTACGGTGAAGAATAAATATCCAATGCCTAGGATCGATGATCTATTTGACCAGTTGAAGGGTTCTACATGTTTTTCGAAGATTGATTTGAGATCGGGTTATTATCAATTAAGAGTTCAGGAGGATGACATACCTAAGACCGCTTTTCATACTCGTTACGGACATTATGAATTTTTAGTGATGCCTTTCGGTTTAACAAATGCCCCCGCAACTTTCATGGATTTGATGAATTGCATTTTTCGGCCTTACCTTGATCAATTTGTAGTGGTTTTTGTTGATGATATTTTGATTTATTCTCCGACCCGAGAAGTTCATGAGGAGCATTTACGTGTGGCGCTTCAACTTTTAAGAGAACAAAAGCTTTACGCTAAGTATGAGAAATGTGAATTTTTGCTACCCGAAGTAAAATTTTTCGGACATGTTGTGTCGAAGGAAGGAGTAACTATTGATCCATCCAAAATAGAGGCCGTGCAGGATTGGAAGAGACCACAAAGCGTATTTGATATAAGAAGTTTCTTGGGCCTGGCAGGGTATTATCGTCGTTTTGTAAAAGACTTCTCCGATTTAGTGTCTCCCTTGACTCGACTCACTTGAAAAGGAGTTAAATTCACGTGGACTGATGCTTGTGAAGATGTTTTCCAAGAATTAAAGAATCGATTAACCAGTGCGCCGATACTAATCATACCGGAGAGAGGTCTTGGCTATGAAGTATATTGTGACGCATCTTATGAAGGGTTAGGGTGTGTTCTGATGCAGCAGGGCAAGGTGGTGGCGTATGGATCAAGGCAATTGAAGACGCATGAAAGGAACTACCCAACACATGATTTGGAATTAGCAGCTATTGTTTTTGCGTTAAAGATGTGGAGACATTATCTCTATGGAGAATGATTTGAGGTTTTCTCCGACAATAAGAGTCTCAAATATTTATTCACGTAGAAGGATTTGAATCTGAGACAGAGGAGATGGATGGAATACCTGGGTGACTATGATTTTAGTTTGTAGTATCATCTAGGTAAGGGGAACGTTGTAGCAGATGCCCTCAGTCGAAAGTCTTTGAAGTCTTTAGACCAAATCGCGATATGGGAATGGAAAATGTTGGAAGAGGTGGGAGAATTCGACTTTACTCTTAGTGGGGCTGAAGAACGTGTTACTTTATCCGCTATGGTTTCTCAACCTATGTTGATACATCGTGTCATGGAGGCCCAACAATTTGACGAGGAGGCACAAATGCATGGGGAACGTGTCACCAGCAAGGAAAATGCCAAAGGCTGGACCAATTTACTGAACCAAGGCTTGAGGTTTATGGGAAGACTGTTTGTACCTGAGATTTGTCGTGACTAAGTGCTACGAGATTTTCACCACTCTCGACTCGCGGTGCATCTGGGAACCACAAAGATGTATCATGATCTTCGACGACAATTTTGGTGCATAGGTATGAAGAAGGATGTGGCTTTATTTGTCGCTAAGTGTCTTACCTGCCAACAAGTGAAAGCGGAACAACAACGACCGGCGGGCATGCTTCAACCATTACACGTTTCAGAGTGGAAATGGGAACATGTGACGATGGATTTTGTTTCTAGCCTTCCTAAGTCATCGAAAGGACGCAACGCTATATGGGTAATTGTAGATCGATTGACAAAGTCTGCGCATTTTCTCCCGATACATACAACTGACTCGGTGGACAAGCTAGGAAGACTATACGTTCAGGAGATTGTGCGATTGCATGGTGTACCAATATCAATAGTATCGGATAGAGACCCTCGATTTACCTCGCGATTTTGGCAAAGTTTACAGGTAGCTTTGGGAACCAGTCGACTCTTCAGTACAGGATTCCACCCTCAAACCCATGGGCAGTTCGAACGTACGATTCAAATTTTAGAAGATATGTTGCGTGCTTGTGTGTTGGACTTTGGTGGTTCGTGGGAAGATCACCTACCTCTAGTTGAGTTCGTATACAACAATAGTTACCAAGCAAGTATCGAGATGGCCCCGTACGAAGCCTTGTATGGAAGACCATGTAAATCTCCGTTGTGTTAAACCGAAGTTGGAGAAGCATCATTGTTAGGTCCCGAATTGGTGAGGGAAACAACTGAAAAGATTTCCACAATTCGAAAGCGTTTGATTACGGCTCAGAGTTGTCAGAAAAGTTATGCCGATAGACGGAGACGACCATTATTGTTTGAAGTAGGGGATTTTGTATTTCTAAAAGTGTCACCAAAGAAAGGCTTGGTAAGGTTTGGCAAAGGTGGAAAGTTGTCACCACAGTTTATAGGACCTTTCGCAATACTTGAACGAATTGGGGAAGTAGCGTATCGGCTGGCTTTGCCACCACAACTTTCATCTGTACACGATGTGTTTCAAGTGTCGATGTTACGAAAATATGAGCCCGATCCCTCACACGTGATAGATTGGTCAGAGTTGAGTCTACAAGAAGATGTTTCTTACGAAGAACCACCTGTGAAGATTCTTGATGGCCGGCAACAAGTTTTACGAGGCAAAACTTTATCCCATGTAAAGGTGTTATGGCGACATCATGGTGTAAAAGAAGTGGCCTGGGAAAGAGAGTTAGATATTCGATCCAAATATCCCGAGCTGTTTACGTCTTAAGGAGGATTGAATTTCGGCGACGAAATTCCTAAGGAGGGGAGGTTGTGACAACCCGGTACGAATTTATTTTATTAAATTTCGCTTTAATTAAATATTGTGGTATGACGAAAGTTAGGATATGAGTTTTAATAATTTGGACATTCGTGAATAAATTAATGAGTTTTGGAATAATTTTAAGATCTAAAATAATGAGAAATTTTGATAGCATGGTAATGGAAAAAGTTGAAATAAGGTCATGAGAATGAGGTTTGAGATTGAGTTTTATTTTAAAGGAATTTGATAAATTTCTAGTTCAGTGATCACCGCTTGAGCGGTGGAGGTCTGCTCAAGCGAGCTATCGGGATGAGTATAGAGAATTCTCGAGCCTTGTAGATGATTTGAGAAAAATATATATATATAACACAACTAAGCCACATGAGAACCCATTCTCACTTCTCATCTCTTCCTTCTCTCTCTCCTCTAGAGAGAAAACCCACCCAATTCTCAAAACCCTAATTCTCTGTCACACCACGAAACTCAGGGTCACGTGAAAATTCACCAAACACCAGTTTTATAGAAAATAGATTTTCATACATTCAAATTCACCTGTTGAATTCACAAGAAAACCCAATATGCATCTCTAATAAGCAGTAAACATCTTGTATAACATGCATAAGTATATCGCCCTATGGCGTACAAAACTGCCTTTAAGAATAGGCATACCAACAAGAAAGAAAATAATAAAAGTCTTCTGCTACCACGGGCATCACCAGAGCTACACCTCATCACATCATCACCTAAAAAAAGTTTTACAGAAAAGTCCCACCCGTGAGCCAAAGCCCAATAGAAATAGACAATAAAGCTATAAAGCAAGTAATATGCAATTACATGGTGGGAGCCAACTTATCCGCAACCCAAAATGGTTTTCCCTCCAAAAACCCACAAGTTTTCCCATCTTGCCAACATAAGCCTCCCAAATGATTTTATTATCATAAAACCCTGTTTCCATCCTTAAACCCATGAATTTGCAAATAATGCAAGTAAACCATCGTAGTTAAGGAAAAACAGTATTTAAAACATTGTTCTATCGCTGAATACACCATCGCGGAAAAAGAAGAGTAAGATCCTATGTACCGACTTAATCAAAAGAGGATAGAGGTAGCAACTATTGACCCCTGTCTAGTATCTAAGCCCCAGATATCGTGGGATCGCCTAGATACAACATGTTCTATACAGAGCACCATGAACGTAACCACTCAATTTATGGGTTATGACCCCGAGGGAGCTAAGCACCCATCCGTCTCAATTTACGGGGACTAGCCCGAAGTTCCTGAGTTGCGCACGTTTTCAAACTTTAACCGAGGGTAACTCGTACCAAATACACGTCATCCCAGTACGTCTAGATATTCTTCTAAAAATAGTACCGTAGCTCAAGTACGAAAACATTTCCTCAAAACAATACATTATACATGTATAAAGATCCATCCATCAACATGGAGATCAAACAAAACATTTTCAAAAATATTTTTCCCTGTTTTCCACAAAATATTTCAAAACCTGAGACTTAACCCCGAAGGCGAGCTCCAAACCTCCAAAACATAAAATGTTGAGATTTCCATCAAAACCATCGTTTTCCAACAAAAACCATCGTCTTCCACCATTTTCAAGAAAACCCTTTGAAAACCATCCAACCACAAGTCATATAATGTAATAAACCAAGAAAAGCGAAAAACATGCTTTTTACCCGAAAAACCAAGGTTTAAACATATATATGACATTTCATGTATTTTCTACCGATGAAAAAGCATACAGTTACGTATAACACCCTAGAACAGCAGTAGGGTCTATAATCCTACCTCGTTGGGTCAAAATTCAATGCCTCAAAAATTGGGTCTCGTCGGAACGATAATTAGACCGGATGAGCGCGAAGCTAGCAGCGTGAATAGTAAGGATCCATAAGCTGATCGGCAAAAACTAGGCTCGGGCAGGTTAAAAATGTAGAGAGAAGGCAGAGAGAATGGATTGAACTGATAGTTGTTGTTGTATGCAAACTCTGCCAATGATAGGTGATCCTCCCAAGAACCCCAAAAATCAAGAACGCAAGCTCTTAGCATGTCCTCCAAAATCTGGATGGTCCTCTCGGACTGACCGTCAGTCTGAGGATGAAAAACTGTACTAAAAGTCAAGCATGTCCCCAAAGCCACCTGAAGACTCTGCCAAAAGCGCGATGTAAAGCGCGGGTCTCGATCAGAAACGATAGTCACCGGTACTCAATGTAGTCGAACTATCTCTCGAATGTACAATCTACTCCATCGGTCCACTAGGTCTCTCACTCGAATAGGGAGGAAGTGCGCAGACTTCGTCAACCTTTTCACTATAACCCAAATAGCATCGTGCCCCTTCGGCGAGCGTGGAAGTCCGGATACAAAATCTATAGTGACATTCTCCCACTGCCACTTGGATACAGGCAACGGCTGTAACAATCCTGCAGGTCTCTGGTGCTTCACCTTTACTTCCTGACAAGTAAAGCATCGAGGAACGAATCGGATCACATCCCTCTTCATTCCTGTCCACCAGAACTATCGGCGTAGATCGTGATACATCTTCGTGCCTCCTGGATGCACTGCAAGACGTGAGTGATGAAACTCGTGTACCACTTCAGCACGGCACGACTCTGGCACAAAGAAACGCCCTGTAAACCTCAAACTTTGATCTGAACCCACCGTCCATCCTGCTGTGTCCTTCCCGCTACCAATGCGGTCCCGTATCATCTAAGCTTCCTGATCAGTCCCATGAGCCTCTAATATGCGTGCAATCAATGCAGGCTGTGAAGCTACAGAATATAAAGTCGCACCTCCCCCTGTCTCCCTGAGACACAGATCAAACTCCCTAACAACCCCGAGCATATCCCATTCTCGTAGAGCCATAGAAGCTAACGAGCCATGAGATTTCCTACTAAGCGCATCAGCTACGACATTTGCCTTCCCTGGGTGGTACTGCAAATCACAATCGTAGTCTCCTAACAGCTCCATCCACCGTCGCTGGTGAAGATTCAGGTCTTTATGTGAAAACAAGTATTTCAAGCTCTTGTGATCAGAGAAAATCTCAAAATGCTCACCATATAGATAATGACGCCATGTCTTCAAAGTGAAGACTACGGCTGCCAACTCCAGATCATGAGTCCGGTAATTCCTCTCGTGTATCTTCAGCTGTCGTGAGCCATAGGCTACAACCTTACCTCCCTGCATCAATACACAGCCCAAACCGTCAAGTGATGCGTCACCGAATACTGTATAGCCCAGACCTCGCTCAGGAATAATCAACATCGGCACACAGGTCAATCTCCTCTTCAGCTCCTGGAAAGCTGACTCACAGGAATCACTCCACACAAAACTGACTCCCTTCCGCGTTAAGCGCGTCATCGGTGCTGTAAGCCTAGAGAAGTCGTTCACGAACTGCCGATAATATCCTGCCAGACCGAGAAAACTACGTATCTCAAAAACATTCTTCGGCCGCTGCCAATTCGTCACTGTATCAGTCTTCATCGAGTCCATTGATACCCCATCCTTCGACAACACGTGCCCAAGGAATCTCACCTCTGACATCCAGAACTCACACTTCTCAAACTTCGCATACAGGCGATGTTCTCTCAAAAGCTGCAAGACGATGTGCAGATGCTCCTCATGCATCTCCCTCGTGGGCGAATAAACCAGAATATCGTCCACGAACACGACCACAAAACTGTCCAGGTAGGAGTGAAAAATACGGTTCATCAGACTCAACGGCATAACCAGAAACTCGTAGTGACCATACCGAGTCCGAAAGGCAGTCTTCGCTATGTCCTTGTCCCGAATCCTCAGCTGGTGATATCTTGACCTCAAGTCAATCTTCGAAAAGTAGCGGGTTCCCCTCAACTGATCAAATAAATCATCAATCCTAGGCATAGGATATCTATTCTTCACCGTCACCTGGTTCAGCTTCCTGTAGTCTATACATAGTCTCAACGACCCATCCTTCTTCTTCACGAACAAAGCTGGTGCTCCCCACGGTGATGTATTCAGCCGTACAAACCCTTTGTCTAGCAACTCCTGCAACTGCACCTTGAGTTCTCGCAACTCAACAGGTGCAAAGCGATAAGATGGCATAGAGATAGAAGCCGCTCCTGGAATAAGATCAATGGAGAACTCCACATCATGGCTCAGTGGTAACTCAAACAGATCGTCAGGAAAGACGTCTGGATAGTCACACACCACTGAGGGTAACTACCCTCGAACCTCATATGGCATATCCAATCTGAGAGCAGAAAAGAGAGAACCCAAGTCCCTCGAACTCGCGCGGTACTTAGTACAGACACTAAGCTCTCATCCCGATCACCCACAAAGTAGAAGCAATCACCCTTCGAGGTACAGATCGACACTCTCTGTCGCTCACAATCTATATAGGCATGGTAGGTAGTCAGCCAGTCCATCCCTAGGATGACATCAAATGTGGTCATGTCTAGAATGATAAAATCAAACTCTAAACAATGACCGGCGACCTCGAGTATGCAGGATCTACAAACAAGGCTCAACGGCACACTCCCACTAACTAGGGTTTCCACACACAACGTACTACCCAACCAATCCATTTCCAACCCCAATGCAGATATAAATGTAGAGGATATAAATGAATGTGATGCTCCCGTGTCTATAAGAACACTGGCCCATGATCTAAAGACTAAAAGAGTACCTCTGATCATGGCTGGAGTAACAGCATCATCAGACACCACTGGTGCTTTGGAAGCACTGTGATCAACAAGCACATAAGCCCTGGCCTACGGTAATCTGGTCTGTCCTCCATAACTCTGAGTCAATGGCTGCCTCACTAACTGAGCTGAAGCACCTCCCTCCACAAACCTAGAAGTCTGAGCCCTAGGCCACTATGGAGCCTGTCGCCTCTGCACAGATGAAGCAACCGACGCTCCTGCCGTGTCCTGGACATTCCCCTATCTGGGATATTATCTGCGAAAGTGTCCGAACTGACCACAACCAAAACAAATAGGTGGGTCTCTCGTCTGTGACTAGACGGGTGCCGAACTCTGAGCCTAGCCCTTCTGCGGGCACTCAACTGAACGATGCCCCGGCTGTCTGCATCTATAACAGATCAACCATCTCTGCTCTGGCCTTCCTGCCGAAGCCACTGAAGGTGTAGGTGCAGACGAATGCAGCTGATAAGATCTAGTAAAATGAGAACTAGGTCCAGACGACCTCTAGCGCTTTGTCCCGCGCCTCTGGAACTGTGCATTCCCACTGCCCTGCTGACTCCCGCTCTCTCTAATCCTGCGACTGTCTGCCAACGAGTTCTCAAACCAGATAGCCGCTTCCACCAGTTTGATGTACACCTCCACATCCAAAGCCGCAACCTTGTCCTTGATAGCAGGTCGAAGTCCCCTTTCAAACCTCCGAGTGCGCAACTCCTCAGTCGATACCATCTCAAGTGCAAATCGCGACAGATTCGCGAACTTGGCCTCATACTGGACGACAGACAGATTCCCCTGAGCAAGGGAGAGAAACTCCTCTCGGTAAGTTTCTCTCGAAGATCTCAGAAAATACTTCTTCAAGATGACTCTCGTAAAAGCAACCCATGTCTCATCCACAGTGGTCTTGGCAAACTTCCACCACTCTCCAGCATCTTCTCACAGTTGGAACACCGCCAACTTTATACGCAAAGCATCCTCCTCGATGTCAAGAGTATTAAAGATCGATGTGGTCACTTCCAATCACTCAGTAGCAACCTTTGGGTCTGGCTCCTCAGCAAAGATCGGAGGATCCAACTACCGAAACTCCCGCATAGCTATAGAAGCCCTTGGCTCAGGAACCCGTACACTAGCCCTGGTCGTTTCTGCCAAATCTCGCATAGTGGCAAGCATCTCCTGGACAATGTCAGCACCGCCCACTTATTCCTGTGGGGCATGAACGTCTCCCTCTTCTGGAACCTGAACATCTAGAACCTGATCATAAGCACGACCTCGGCCACGGCCTCGACCACGATCCCGTCCCCATGCTCCCTGCGTAGACATAATTCTATAGAAAGTAATATAAACAAGATAAGCTTTCCTACAACATGTTACTACGTAACAGGAACACATAATCATGCTATCACATAGCCACATAAGATCGTGTTAACACGTCTCACATACCGAGGAGAACTAATAAGACAGACTTGTCCATTTGGATAACTTATTCAGATTCCCGGTTAAAAAACACGTCAGCCAAACGCGCTTCTAACTTGGATTCCAAACATGTTTAGCCAAACGCCCGAAGGCAAGACTTATCAATCCTGAGATTCCCACCTCCATAACTACATATACACAATTATCAAGCTCGAAAAGCTATTAACATGTTATAAACCAATGTTTAAACACATGCAAGCAAGCATACACAATAAACCTCCCCAAGTGATAAACCCCTTTTTCCCATGGCTCTTAGGTATTCGAACCCAGAGCTCTGATACCAAATTGTCACGCCCCGAAATCCAGAGTCACGTGAAAATCCACCAACCACCCGTTTTATAGAAAATAGGTTTTCATACATTCAAATCCACCTGTTCAAATCACAAGAAAACCCAATATGCCTCTCTCATAAGATGTAAACATCTTATATAACATGCATAAGTATATCGTTTTATGGCGTACAAAACTGTCTTTAAGAATAGGCATACCAACAAGAAGGAAAACTATAAAAGTTTTTCGCCACCCCGGGCATCACCAGAGCTACACCTCATCCACATCATCACCTGAAAATAGTTTTACAGAAAAGTTCCACCCGTGAGCCGAAGCCCAATAGAATTAGACAATAAAGCTGTAAAGCACGTAATATGTAATTACATGGTGGGAGCCAACTCATCCACAACCCAAAATGGTTTTCCCTAAAAAAACCCACAAGTTTTCCCATCCGGCCAATACAAGCCTCCCAAATGGTTTTATTATCATAAAACCCTGTTTCCATCCTTAAACCTATGAATTTGCAAATAATGCAAGTAAACCATCATAGTTAAGGAAAAACAGTAATCAAAACATTGTTCCCTCGCAGAATGCACCATCGCGAAAAAAGAAGAGTAAGATCCTATGTACCGACTCAATCACAAGAGGATAGATGTAGCAACTATAGACCCCTATCCAGTATCTAACCCCCAGATATCGTGGGATCGCCTAGATACACAGAGGTTCTATACGGAGCACCATGAACGTAACCACTCAATTTACGGGCTATGACCCCGAGGGAGCTGAGCACCAATCCATCTCAATTTATGGGGACTATCCCAAAGGACCTGAGTACCTACGCTGCGCACGTTTTTAGACTTTCACCGAGGGAAACTCGTACCCAATACACGTCGTCCCGGTACGTCTAGATATTCTTCTAAAAATAGTACCGTACCTCAACTATGAAAACATTTCCTCAAAATAATACATTATACATATATAAAGATCCATCCATCAACATGGAGATCAAACAAAATATTTTCAAAAATGTTTTTTCCTATTTTCCACAAAACATTTCAAAACCTGAGACTCAACCCTGAAGGCAAGCTCCAAACATCCAAAACATAAAATGTTGAGATTTCCATCAAAACCATAGTTTTCCAACAAAAACCACCGTCTTCCACCGTTTTCAAGAAAGCCATTTGAAAACCATCCAACCACAAGTCATATAATGTAATAAACCAAGAAAAGCGAAAAATTTGCTTTTTACCCGAAAAACCAAGGTTTAAACATATATATGACATTTCATGCATTTTCTATCGATGAAAAAGTATACAATTACATATAACACTCTAGAACAGCAGTAGGGTCTATAATCCTACCTCGTTGGGTCAAAACCTGACGCCTCAAAAATTGAGTCTCGTCGGAACGAGAATCAGACCAGATGAGGGCAAAGCTAGTAGCGTGAATAGCAAGGATCCACAAGCTGATCGACAAAAACTAGGCTCCGACAGGTCAAAATGGTAGAGAGAAGGCACAAAAAATGGAAAGAACTAAGCTTTTCCAAACATTCTAGGGGTTGGAATACATATATGCACGCCAAAAACACTGTTCAGCCGACTGAAGAGAGCACTTCAGTCGACTGAAGTGCCTCGAGAAACACAAACCACCACAGTTCAGTCAACCGAACCCTTGAGTTCAATTGATCGAATTTAAGAAAAGTGGTTCAGTCGATTGGGCTAAGCCCTCCAGTTGACCGAACCCAAGGTTTTAAACCT
The DNA here is from genome assembly GCA_032270985.1 of Heliamphora pulchella. Lineage (NCBI taxonomy): Eukaryota > Viridiplantae > Streptophyta > Magnoliopsida > Ericales > Sarraceniaceae > Heliamphora > Heliamphora pulchella. The sequence continues at coordinate 22,900 of JAULJZ010172439.1, forward strand.
ACTAGTTTCCACTTTAGTCGACTAAACTCACCAGTTCAGTTGACCGAACCTTCTTGGTCCAACATACTATTTTGAGTCTCGATTTTATGTTCTAAGGCCAACCCAACAAGCCTAAACAAGGTCCAAGAAAGCGTAAAACACATCTACATGCTGTTCTACAACTCCAAAGCATAAATCATGCATCGATGTTATATAACATGAAGGAAAAACATGCCAACATTTATATATATCAAAATTAACAAGGTTCGGGGTCTCACATTCTCTATCACTCAAATTGAAGATGGAGGCTTGATTAGGAGAGTTAAGGGAAGATACGAAGCTTTAGAGCAAGGAGAGTGAAGATAAAGCTTTGAGGGAGCAAGACAACATCCATGCCCTAGGAGGGAGATTTGAAGAAATACAAGCTTTCGAGCAAATCCAACGTCGGATCTAGATTATCTCTTATGTTTTGCGTAGATTTAGGTTGATATTTTGTGTATATGAGTAGAAATTGAGTCAATTGCATGCTTAATTAACATATTGATAGATTTATGTGTGGGTTGAGTTAGTTTTCATGAAATTGGAGGTTCTTGGGAGATGATTATTCATGAAATTGAAGATTTGTTGTGTTAAAAAGAAGTTTTGAGACTTGACTCAAGTATTTTTGAGTTAAAATTAATGATTAAAGTTTATTTGTAAAGGGTTATGTGTTTGGAGGTTTAAAACTCAAAACAGGGGATAATCTGGGGTTCTCTTGGGCACCAGCGCGCTCGAGCGGACCGCTCGAGCGGATCCCGGTCCGCTCAAGCGCTCACATGGCAGAAAGTTGGGCGCTCAAGTGCCCAACGTCCGCTCGAGCGGACTGACTGCGCAGGGTCAACTTTTTTTGATCATATCTCCCTCATTCGGACTCCGAATTGGGTCGCTCTTGTACTCAAATCGAAGCCCCGGAAGTCCTCTTTCCAACAAGACTACTCTCACAAAAAAATTCATTTTTCAGAAAAAGTTATGATTCAAATAGTGAGAGTATGTCAAAACTTCAAAACCATTTTTCATCCATTTTAGCCAAATGTTTTAGAGAAAACTTATTTTCATTGTTATTGGTTCTTTTTAGTAAATTTCTATTCTAATAAGCTCGTGGCACACCTATGTATATACCTAAATTGAGTTGGGGAGCATGCATTGTGTAAATTGGTTGAGTTTTCTTTTACAGTAAAAGTGAATTGATATCTATAGATACATGATGGGTGTTTACCATTTTAAAATAATGTAATCTTCTTACTATCAACCTTGTGTTATTGGTGCTTGGTGACATTGAACTAATGATGTGATTTATGAGAAATCATATAATGAAAGTTGTGATACATGTGATTTGAGAATTTCATGGAAAACGCGGGTTTGGAATCAAAATGGTGTTTTGTGGTAATAATTGGGAGAGGAACCATTTGTGGGTTAGACTCCCAGGTTTTTAACTAATAATGAACCGTATAGATTGATGTGGATTAAGTTGGCCTAGCGGGTCCGCGGTAAAAGATAGAAAACTTGCGCAAGATGGGGACCACGTGCCCACGGGTTATCCCCTGAAACATGGTGTTGTGTTGTGGTGAGTTATAGAGCTATCTATTACCCAATGGCTTCGCGTAGCGTATCGGTATTAATAGGGAGGGATTTCTATAAGCTACGCTCTACATTGGTTCATTAGAGGAAATACAATTTTGTGAAAACTGAGAAATTGAAATGAATGATTTATAGATGGAAAACAATGGGATAAATGGGAGTAAATTTTGTGTGCGTGGGTGTGTGTGTTAAAAAGAAAAGGATTTGAATTATGTGCATATTTATTTCGGTTACACCCATCACACCTCACAAATCATGCATTATCTATGAGTTAATTTTTATCCTACGAGCTCCGGCTCATGTATATATTTCAAACAAATTTCAGGTTTCGAAGAGCGGGGTGGCACCAAAGCTATGGATGCTTCTGGGAGGGACCAGTAGATGAAGTTACATTGTCTTTTGTTTGTTGTACAAAAGAAAATGGAAGTGATGAAATGAAAGTATTATTAAATGTTGAATGAATGTTATCTCAAACATTGTGGTAAATCTGGGAATGTAATTTTGGAACTTTAATCGTTTTGTTGAGACCGTTTAATGTTATATTCAATATTTTTGTCTTGGAGTATTACCTTTGGATAGATTTTATGTATATCATGTTTTAGGGTTAGTTCACGGACTTGGGTTTGGGTCGTGACATACGGCGCGGTCATACCCCTCTGCACAGGTAGAGTACCATGCAAGAGTGGGGTGTGACAAGTTGATAGATAATAATTCTAAATTCAAAGGAAACAAATCCAATAATAGAGCATTCGGTCATACGGAGGGGGAAAAAATGTATACTTCTGTAAGTGTAGAGCTATGGACCATTTTATTAGGGATTAGCGAGAGCCAATGAGGGGATTGTGTATTATCATTGCAGTGAATCAGGACACATGACCTCGCAATACATGCATTTGAAAAGGCCAACACAATCGTCCATTGGAAGTAAAAGAATGGAAGAAGGGGGACCAATCGGGAGCATGCAAAATAATGGGAAGGGACCGATGGAACAGTCAAGGGTTTTGGGACGAGTATTTGCCATCACGAGACAAGACACGCTTGCTATGGCTGACGTGATGACAGGTACTCTTATAAAATTTCTTATATTCGGATAGACCCACGGACCACGAATTCATACATATCATTCACCTTTATACAATGCAAGTAAATGCTATAACAATAGAATCACTTGATTGTGTGATATCGATCATTATACCGATAATAGAGAAAGTGTTAGAGGGAAGTGTGTTTAGAATCTGTTTATTGAGAAAATGAGGTAGAGATATGTTATTTGGTTTGATATCCTTAAAAAAAGATAGGTTTCAACCTAACATGTGGAGTTTTAGTGATCGTCATACCATGCGTTGTGAGAAGGAAGTATGCTTAAAATACCCAGAGTGATGAAATCTATATTCCAAAGAGATAGAAGTATCCACATCTTTTTGAATAAGATATGTAAATTTTTTTTTTTGGGTAATTAATTGTAACATAAAAGAAAAAGAAGAATGTACATATTTTCAAGGGGCATACCCTAGGTTGTTACATCACTTACCAGCATATCCAAAAAGAAACGAAAAAACCTAATAAAAAAATAACAAAACACACCCAACCCTTGCTTGAAAGCAGGGGAACTCCTAAAAAAAACAAAATTCCATGCACAACCCGCATGGATAGGACAAGAACATCAAAGTATAAACAAATGACAAAAACTCATCAGCAGACCAGACTACTAAAACTCATAATCCCTGCTGAAGATTGGCTCCTCGAAGTGTAATAGGCTCCCAAATTCAAGTAAGAACAAGAGAACAAGACATCTGGTAAGAGACAAGGCGGTGGTCCAACCAAAAGTAGGCATCATAACCCATGGCCAAATAAATGACCGGTCCCCAAAAACACCTCAGAAGTCAAATCCATCCCCGTACTATCACATAAAGCACCAAAACCCCACAAGCTAAAGAAGTTAAAAAAACTAGTTCTCTACCCATGAGAACCTTCACTCGAAAAACCATCGAACCCATCTTCGCATCCTAGCAAGTGAGAAATCGAGCACTTCCCAAACAATATAAAGATCTGATGAGAACAAATGAGGATCAAAATAAAGCTAAGTGACAATTCACCAAGCTATAACCATCTTTGCAATTTATCTCTCTTGGCTCACCAAGCCATCCATTCTCAATGACCCATGGGCCCACAACACCAATGTGCAACGGAATCTATAATGTGGCTTTTGAAACCGACAAAACCGAATAACCAGCTATTAGCCCATGCCCCACGGTTAACAGCATGGGCCCACCATTTTCCTATGTTGCATTTCATGAGATATGTAAATTTTGACAACGAAATTTGTTTAAGGGGGTAGATTATAATAATCCGTATTCCTAAAACAAATATGAAAGAAAATGTGAATCGAGTTTAATTAGTACGTTGGCTAAAGAAGGAAATTTCTGACCCAAACTCCCTAGATAAGAGCCAAACTAAACTTAGAGCCTTCTTGAACCCGAGAATTAGATTACGCTATGCCTAGTGTGTTGACTTAAAGTCATAAAGTTCGAAAACCAAGTTCTTAGGCCCAATGAAGAAAAAAATAGAAGGTTTGGCCCAAAGGTTAGACAAAGCCCATTTTTTCACAAAAAACACAAGGCCCAAGACTTAGAATGAGGCCCAAATTGGAAGAATAACCCAACTCAAGTAAGGGTCAAATTATTTTAATTAAACCTATGAAAAATTAAAAGAAAGTTCATAGATCAAGTCGAACCAAAAAATCCAAGAAAAAGCCCAACTTTAATTCTTTGGCCCAAAATTTTAATTCATGAATTATTAAATATAAAAATCAATAATTAAAATAAAAAAAATAAAACCCAGATGGCCGATCACCATTGGAATGTGAGCCAAAAAGTACAAAAGTTGTACTTTAGTTACTTTTTGAGGTTTTTCTTAGAAACAAAAAACAAATTGTACTGTCTTGGAATTTTTCTGTATAAAAATTAGCAATTTTATATAGAATTAATATTTTTAAATTCCACCTATCATCTTTTGAGCTAAAATTCTGATTCTTGGAGATTTGGTAAATCCTATCCACCTATTATCTTTTGTGCCAAAATATCTTCGTAGATATTTTAAACACTTTGTTGCTTCTTTTTAGCTACGAGAGTTTAACCCAGCCAAAATTTTCCCAACTCTTCATCATTTCTCCCTTAACAACACATAGGTCTACCAAGCCTAAATTGCAAAATAGGTCCCTACCCATACAATTGTAATTCACATTAAGTAATTTCTTTAAGCTTATAAATAGAAGAACACCACCCACTCTTTTTTTGTTCAATTTTTGATCAAGTGAGGAATTCTAGAGAAAGAGAGTGAGTAATTGGAAGAAGAAGAAGAAGAAGAAAAAAACGGAAAGAAAGAAAGAAGGATGATTCCAGGTGGACTAAAGCTAAGTCCTAAACTTCCATTGATCAAAAATTCGATGTGGGAACTTCTAAAATTCTCTTTAACCTTTTTGTCTAAACCTTCTCTACAACAAATAATGTAAGGACCCGCTTTTTAGAAATAATATTAGCAACAGTGATATTGCCAACTAGAGTCGCCAATGATCTCCTACTCCCGAGAGTTATCCAATTAATGCAAAAAAAAATGAAAAATAATTAAATAAACAAATAAATAAAGAAAATAAAATAATATAAAATAAAATACAATAAAATACTAATAATAATAATAGTAGTAGTAGTAGTAGTAGTAGTAGTAGTAGGTACGAGTAAACTAATAGGCAAATGAATAAATAATAAAAAATAATAGCAATTATAAAATTAGATATTATAATAATTATAGATAAAATAATATTAAACCAAAATACAAACACTCACATCCTCCAACAAAAGTTTTAGTATATATATATATAGGTATTACATACATACTTAAGAGAATCTCCACAACAAATATAATAAAATAATTAATAAATTTTAATTCTTTACAACACTCAATTCCTATTAAAATAATCAAAAGTAACATTATAAATATATAGGTATATATACGTAGGAGGATATTTATATATAATTATACCCATCTCTACAACCTAATAAAATAATCAAAAGTAAAAAATGACTTTAGTGTATATAATAATTAAATAAATAAAAAGATTGCTTATTATATATATATATATAGGTATATATACAAATTCTCTACAAGTAACTTAATATTATAATCAAAAGTAACAATCTAATATAATAATATAACTTTTAGCCAACTTGTATATTAATAAAAAGAGACTTAATACGACATATAAATAGTTAAATAATGAAAAAATATTACTAAATCATGAAAATTGAGTTTTAAAATCTAAATTCATAAAATTAAATTAAAACTAGTATTAAAGTAATTAAAAATATACATCAAGTTACAAAATTATACAAAAATCAAAATTTAGCCCAATCACCACAACTAAATAATGCTATAATCAAACTAAGATGTAAAAATTAAATACAACATCTAAAATTATTATATTAATTCAAATCTTTAATATTCATAGTAAAAAATAAACATTAAGTTAATTTTTAGATACAATTCTTGAACAATATAGTACATATATATATATCATTAAATATACAAAAAGTAATATTATACAACAAAAATTCAAAATGAAAACAATTTTCCCTCTCTTGGTCGGCCACTATGGAGACTAACACATTCAATCAAATTTTTTAATTGCTTTGTCAAACATGCATGGGTTTTTAGTGGCTATAGCCTTCATAGGCTTTACATAAGCATTATGAGCTTCATTTTAGCTACAAAATTTATTTTAAAAGAGACCAAACACACCCATTTTTGACACACCCTCTTCCCAAACTCTCCTTGTGTTTGCAAAATATTCTAAGTGTTGTGAGAGTAAGCTAGAGTGAGAAAGAGTGGAAAAAGGTTTGAAGTCTTTGAATGTTCTTGGTGTTCTTGAGTTCTTCATCAATGTTTATCAACTTTTATCATCTTCAAACCCTAAACCAAGGTAGGAACAATGTTCTTTTAAATCTATTTTTCTCAACATGGGTCTTCTTGATTTCAAAACTCAAACGGATTCAAGGTTCATACTCAAACCATGAGATGGTACCTAGAAACCCTATTTTCTTTCCTATTTTTCTTTCTCAATCATCCTTCTCTTTTTCTTTTATGTTGATATTCGAAAATGGTATTAATCTCATAAATAGTCCATATATATGAGAGATATAGCCATGCATACAAAGGCCATAGGTCTAGGAGCCAAGAAAACTCAAGTGTTCTTCATGCTCAAATCTGTTCAGAAAAGGTTTTTGTCAAAAATTCGATTTTTTCCATTTTTTTGAGTGATCTAGACTCATCAAAAATTTTTGAAATTTTTATTGTAGTTTCATGGATATATTATTTATATGCACAAAATTTCTTAAGGTCCAAATCGTTTTCCTTATTTTTCTAAAAATAGAGAAGTAAATCGGGTTAAAATGGTTGTTTGGAAAGACCACTTTGAATCCATGCCATTTACTGTAAAAGTAAGCTCTTGATATGATTTTTATGTGGTTGGATAGATAAATATCTTATCTTTCTAACCTCACTAGAATCAACCCGTTTGCATGTGTATAGAGAAAATGGCATCGATTCTCCCAAAGTGTGTCGAATTTGGATACTGTTCGGTCAAATATTTATAATAAATTCATGAAAAATAAAACAAATGCAAGGTCAAATCCCAGAGCTTCTAAACTTATATATCTACAACTTTAAAATTTTGAAAATCAAATAGGGTGCCTACCAAATTTTAGAAGTTTTCTCCAACGTTTGGTATTTTTAAAAACGTCTGGACAGTTACTAGAACATGCAATATTTTGGACAGAATGAAATAGCCTAAGTGTTTGATTGTGATTTGATTAAATCTCTAGTTTTATGCCATGTTTGAGTTAATCTAATTGATTGTGAAGTTATTTAAGTGTTTCACAAATTTATTTAAGTGGTACACTTGTATGCTAGTTAGCTTAAAGATGTATATATATGTGGCCACTTCACAATTTTGTGCGATAAAGTGACATATGTTGAAAGTTATTCATGTTTTTTTTTATTACAAAATTCATGCACATTTTACTTACATTCCATATAGACCATGCCCATGCATTGGTTAAATTGGGAATTGTAATTCTTTGCATATTGTATCATGCCATAACATCATTGGGGTAGGTTTTTTTCTTTACGGGGTTCACTGAATTGTTTTAAGAAATAGATGAAATTAAACTTTAGAAATCATACTTGATCTATGGAAATTGAATACTTGAAAATTGTGATATCGGTTATATGCCTTGATTTGTTTTTAGGAAGATTTTACCCCAAGTGCTAAATGCATATTGTTATAAATTGTATTATTGGCGAAGCCAGTTCAGATGGCATAATAATAGGAGTTAGATTCTGTGATCCCACATTTGACCTTGACCTGAGAATCGAGGGCCTGAAGTGTTGACTTGTCCACGCCCTTACCGTTAGTGATGACTCGGCTGGACACGTAGTTCGCTATGTAGTCATCCCATGGCTTAAGGAACGCTCTTTATCGATCGGTAGACTTAGTCAGCGTGATAGGGATCATGGGGGTTTAGGGTGGTTCACCCTGACTGGGAGAATCTAGAATAACCTAAGCTTTTAATTGGAATAGAAAGTTTAAATTGGTTGCATCATTCTCATCATGCTCACTGTTGTATTTATTCTGTCATCCTGCCTGCTTTGTTTTTTACCTGTACTTGGAAAATGTTTGTAAAATTTTGTTGTTCCTTCTGAGCTTTAGGTCACAACATTCCATGTGAGACCCTGACCCGTTTTCTTTTTCGGCGTTTTCGGACGTGCATTACGGGTTTTCTTTCGAGCATTTTTTACTGCTTTTGATGCATGATCGGGCTTAGATATGCATGCGGGGTATGTTCCCGAGGCTGTAGGCCGCTGTTGCACGAATCTCAAAAAATTTTAAAAAAAGATATTTTGGAGACCTATAAATATTTGAAATTAGATATTTTCATAAAAATATTTTTCAAAACTTAACTCTTTAAGTTTTTTATTTTTCTCTCTGCCTTCTTTCTAAGTTCTCGGGGACCCAGGGCTCGATTTTCAACGATCTAATAGCGGATCCGTGGTATTGGCGTCGTGGGTTACGTAACCATCCAGTCAGAATTTGATTCTGGTGAAGCTCAATTTTGCACGTGGATCGAGGCGTCGAGTTTTTAACTCACTAAGGTAGGATTCTAGACCTGTATGTTGTATAAGGGTGCTATGGGTAATCGGGTGTCTTTTTACCAGTTAGATTGCTGTAGATTTGAGTTTATGTTCAGTTGGATTTTTGGGTTTAAAACCTTGTTTTTGGCAATTTCTATAGATGGAATTGGGTGCTGGGAGTTTCTTGTGAGGTCTTGGTGTTAGGCCTAGGCGTATGGATGTTCACGGTTGTTAAATTGGTGTTCAGAGGCTTCGATTTGGGGTTTGGAGGTTGAACCCGTAGCTTAAAAAACGGTTTCTAGGCTGGTTCAGTCGACTGACCCATGAGTTCAGTCGACTGGATCATGTGTTCTTGGGTTCAGTCGACTGAACTTGTAGGTTCAGTCGATTAGATTGGTGTTCTTGAGGTTCAGTCGACTGGACCTCGAGGGTCAGTCGACTGGACAGGGCTTCTGGGCTTTTGGCCGTTTCTAGTTGGTTTTTCAGTCGATTGGGGGTTGGGTCCAGTCTACTGAATTCTAGGCTGTTATTGGTGGTTTGGTGGTTGGGTTTTGATTTTTGATTGGCGTCCTACGGTATTCAATTGATTGATTTATGGGAATTGGTCAATTCAAAAACCTGTGGATTCCTTTGGGTGTCGTGTTGGTGATTGGCCTTCCTCTAGTGGTGCTTAGTCAATGGAATTATGGGGTTCTATTGATTGAAATCATGGAGAGGGGAGTTAGTTGTACCTCGGGTCGGTTAGTCGTGTGGTGGCCCGGGTGTTTTTATGTTGCCGTCCTCGGGTGTGACATGCATGGTTGGTTCCGGGTTTGTGGCACGATTGCGTGAGTGCTGGTTATGTGCGCGACGTGTGGGTTCGTGGTTTGGTTTAAGGTGGGGTTCTGGCGTGAATCGGTCTGTGGAAGATTTCAGGTGTTAGCCTTGGGTTAGGTGTTGGTTGCCCCCGTGTGTGGACGGGTCCCAGCTTGTGGACGGGTTGTTCGGGTATCGAATGACGGGTTATATGGCTAAGTGCATTTATAACTGTTTATCTAGTAAGTGGATTACATGGCATGATATCTTGTGTATCGTGGTTGCATGCTATAGAACTCAGAGTTTTATTAGGCATGGATGTGATGGATTTGTGGGGGCCACATGCATGTAGTGTATATGGTATATAATATGCATCTAAATCCTGATTAGGCTATGCATAGGAATGTTTGGTGTTATCCCGTAATTTCAGTTTTATCCCATAGTATGCGGTCTTATCTCGTGGTATGCGGTCTTATCTCGTGGTATCATCCGTGGTCAGCGGTTCCATCCCGTGGCTTACGGTAAAGTATGCAGTTTTATCTCGTGGTATGGTTTACGGTCTTATCCCGTGGTGTGCGGTCTTATCCCGCGGTGTACGATTTTACCCCGTGGTTTGGTATATGGTTTTACTCCATAATATACGATTTTATCCCGGGAATGCATGTTTATTGTATGGCCTTTTAATCTCAGTGTTAAGACTGTGGTTGCGGCGTGTGAGGGCCGGTTGTGTGTATCATAGATTGCATGTATTGCATTATGGGACGGATAGATCAGTTTTCAAATTATTTTTAAGAGTCGTGTTAATCGCGATCTAAAAACCCTCTTTAACTATTTTTGTGCTCTTATGAGTGAATCAAAAACATGGTTGTAACCTCGATTTCCTGTTTGCATGTGAAAACTATTTTCAAGACTTGAAAAAGAGTCTAAACCTGCACTTTGGTTTCTGAGCATATTTTGTTTATACTGCATGCCTGTTTAGTTTCTGCTGAGCTTTGGCTCACGGTGTGGGATTTGTTTTTCTTTAGGTACCGGTCACGTTGGTTGATCTGGAGGTGCCAGAGGAGGTGGAAGAGTGTAGTCTTCCTTTTTGTTAGTTTTGTTACATGTATGTTGTAACATGTTGTTCTTCGGCGTTGGAGCCATGTAATGTTGCCGTTTGGCGTTTATATACAATGCATGTATGGCTTACCTTTGAGAGTGTATTCTCGGGTTGGGTTTTATCTGGTTGTTTTTGGGTGTTTTACGTGGCCCAGAGTTTGGGGAGTGACATTCCATGCTAGGTTTTGAGGACCCGAAAGTTCTTATCGACCACCCTACATCAGAAGAGGTGGAACCGTGGTTCTCGTAAGCAAAAATTCTACTAGTCTGCAGCACTTGACTTTTGGATCACTCGACTTAGTGTTGTCTTCCCTAATATTTTCTATTAAGCGCACTTTATTTTGGATCTATAATCTTAACTTTATGATACTCCTACTATTCTGCTTGATGGGTATTAATCGATTATTACTTTTTCATACCATTATTAGTTATTTGTCGCTCTAGATGTCCCCAAGTCTCGGGGCATCACAGTTTGGTATCAGAGCTTAGGTTCAACCCTTACTCACGTGACCGTTGACCTAGGCTTAGGATTTGAGACTTGAACTTTTAGACTTGGCTAGGCCCCTTCTTATTATCATGCTCTAGACATGAAACTTTGAACTAATAGTTTTCTAAAAACTGACACCGTTCTCTTGTTTTATTATAGGATGACATCATCTTTTTCCAGTAGACCCATCCCACCATCAGCTTCATCGTCATTAGATTCACATGTTAGCTTTGACTCTTAGGGACCCTTCCGTTTCCAGGCAAACCGTATTGTTCCCACCGACCCCACCCAGATGGAGGGTAACATCTAGTGGAGGGTAACATCTAGTGGAGGGCAGAGCGTGATGCTATCCGACACATCCAAAAATTGAGTGAGGAGTACTCGTAAATGAACGGTCGCGAGTAGAAGGCATTGTTAAAAAGGAGAGCCGGTAATACCTTGCGACAGGCCCAATGTGCCCATCAAATGATCCTCCGTGAGCATACCTTAGAGCAACTTCGTGGTATGGCGGCCGACCCTGCGGTGTAAGCCCCTATTAACCTCCGCCCGCGACCATTGGACGAGGACGTTGACTCCTCTAGCTCAGCAGTGCGTCCACCACCCCAGCCTCGCAGCTCCATTAGATACATATGAGTTCTATCGCCACCAGCTTTACCACTTACCTCACCGGACTACTCCTCGGCCTCACCTGAGGGCTCCCTAAACACCACAGGTCGTTCCTCTCCCGTCTACACCCCTCGATCCCCCACCTACTCCCAAGAGTACTCTCCTGTCTCACCTCGATATGCCCCGATACCTCTAGCTCCTCTAGTCGGCGCCGACGACGACACATCAGACGAGGAGGACCCTAGCGAGGATACCCACTAGGCATCTCTTCGGGTTGGGGTAGATGCTAGGGATAGGGCTTTTGGGTTATTTTTGCTATATTTTGATCCTGATAGTGTAGTTGTACTTTCTCTTAAACAATTTATGCTCTGCTATGTCCCTGCCTTATTGTATGACCTTATGTACTGTTTCTTCTTCTTCTAATGAATGGGTAGTGCTACTATGTTCTGTTTCTATCATATCTTATATATTCTTCTTTTATACATGCTATTTCTGCTATCATTTTCTATAAAACAAAATTTAAAACATCAAACTAATAACAACACTAATAATAAAACCATATAAAGCTCAATTAAAATCTCCAACACACAAAAAAAAGAGAGAAACTATGCCTTAGTTTTTTGAAGATGAGCCGAGGTAGAGGACGCCCACGTTTAGAGCATGTACCCGAACCCAAGCCACCTAGGTAGAGCAGGAGCGATGACATCCACAACATTCTATGCAAACTTATAGACACCTTACGCCAGCCAGCACCTGCGCGGGACACCGCACCAGTATTGCCTCCCCCAGCTATTCCTAGATGTGTAGCCATGTTCTCAAAATTTTGTAGACTCCAACCACCGACTTTCTCTAGGGGAGCTAACCCTTAAGGGGCAGAAGTATGGCTCCGATAGCTTAGAAAGGTGTTAGATATCATGGATGTACGTAGAAAGATCGATCGAGTGGCGCTAGTCACGTATCAGCTTGAAGGAGAGGCAGATCACTGGTGGAACTCCTTTAGAAATGTTAGGGAAGTTAACACCATGGCACAGTTCGAAGAGCATTTTCTCCAGAAGTACTTCCCAAACGTCTTGAAGCAGAATATGATTCAATAATTTTTGGAGCTAAAACAAAGCAAGATGACCGTCGTCGAATATACCGCTAGATTCGAGGAACTAGGACGTCATGCCACCGCCATCGCTCCCACCGAGCTATCCCGAGCTCGGTGCTTTGAGTGGGGTTTTAAACCCGCCATCCGAGGATGTTTGATTGGCATGCGCCTACCCACGTATGCAGAGGTCGTGGATACCGCTCTACTCTTAGAGCAAGAGCTTTTAGATTCTCGAAAGATTTTTCAAGGCCGTGCAGGAACCTCACGAGGTGGACCAGTGCATCAATAACCCAACCGCAATCGCCCGAACACGGGACCTTATTAGAGGAACCAACTGACCGGTAGAGGTAATAGGCAGCTACAAGGAGGAGGTTACGTTTGTTTTGGATGTGGACGAGAAGGACACAAGAAGTCAGAGTGCCCTTAGGAATAGAGGAGAAATAACCAAGGATTCTGGAAAAATCAAGTTCAGCAACAAACCCAGCAACAATACCAGTAGCAACCTCAACAACAGTATCGTCAATAGCCGCACCAACAATACTAGCAACAACAACAGCAAGGAGGGCAACACTTGCCCAATCAGCAGCCCAGATAGGTAAGGCACTAGTAGCCTCAGAAAGGGAGGCCAGCAAGAGTTGTCAATCAAGGCCCCCGAGGACCTCAACAACAGTAGTAACAGGGTAAAAATGGGAACCGCAACAACAACGGGGGATGAATCTTCGTGATTCAGGGACAAGAAGAAGAGGAAAACTACTAAGTGATCCAAGGTATGTTTGCACTCTTCAACACCTTGGTGAAGGTTTTATTTGATTTCGGCGCATCACATTCGTTCATATCTTCAGCATGCATGAGACCCTTACACTTAGAATCAAAACCTTTGTCTCAAGCTCTATGTGTGGCCACTCTAGTAGGAAGTCAAGTGAGGGTAGATCACATCTGCAGATTGTGCACACTACGAATAACCGACAATAGCTTGTCTTGTGGCCTACAGGTTATGGACTTAGTCAATTATGACATCATCTTGGGCATGGATTGGCTATCTTCTCACCGGGCCTTAATTGACTAGCACTAAAAGAGGATTGAGGCTTGCACCAAAGATGGAACCCCAATACGGATTCAAGGTGATCGACGAGATCCCCAAATGATGACCACACGCTAAACCCAACACCCCGATATCCCCAGCCTAGTAGCCTGCCTGCTAGTGAGCACTGACCTTCAGCCCGAGGTAGTGCTGCCACGGGTAGTCTACGAGTACAAGGATGTCTTCCCCGAAGAACTCCCAGGTTTGCCACCATGACGAGAGATCGATTTCTCTATCGAGCTTCAGCCTGGAACCGCACCCATCTCTATCACCCCACACCGCATAGCACCCGCGAAACTCAAAGAATTGAAAGAACAGTCGGAGGAGTTACTCTGCAAGGGATTCATTCACCCCAGCACTTCACCCTGGGGGGCACCAACGCTCTTTGCTAAGAAGAAAAAAGGAACCCTCCGATTGTGCATAGATTACAGGCAGTTGAATCAAGTAATGATTAAGAACCGATATCCTTTGCCACGTATCAACGACCTTTTTGACCAGCTTAGAGGCTCAATGCACTTCTCAAAGATCGACCTCAGATCCAGATACCATCAGTTGTGAGTGAAGGAAGAAGATATATCGAAGACCGCTTTCAGGACCCAATATGGCCACAACGAGTTCATAGCTATGCCTTTTGGCCTCATGAATGCCCATGGAGTGTTCATGAGCCTAATGAACTGACTCTTCCAGCCGTACCTTAACCAGTTTGTGGTGGTGTTTATTGACGACATCTTGGTTTACTCCCAATCGGAAGAAGAGCACGAACAACATTTGAAAACGACCCTACAGACATTAAGAAAAGCATAACTCTACGCCAAGGACGGTAAGTGTGAGTTCTAGTTGAACCAAGTAAAGTTTTTGGGACACATTGTATCTAAAGAGGGGATAGTAGTAGATCCAACCAAGGTTGAAGCAGTTATGGGATGGAGGCAGCCGAGAAATGCATTCGAGATCCGTAGTTTCCTTGGCCTCACTGGTTACTATCAACGATTTATCCAAGACTTTTCAAAGTTGGAAAGGCCCCTGACCTAGTTAACTCAGAAAGGAGTGAATTTCGAGTGGAATGAGAAGTGTGAATCGTCTTTTAAGGAGCATAAGAAGAGGTTGACGAGTTCCCCCATCTTAGTCATATCAGAGTGCGACATCGGATACACCGTCTATTGTGACGCGTCGAAGGAAGATTTGGGATGTGTATTGATGCAGAATGGCAGAGTTGTAATGTCACGCCGCCGACCCCGCGGCACGTGAACCTTACTCGATAACTCAACTATACAGAATAACCGAGGAAACTCCTTTTTATAAAACCCTATTTATGGCAATTTCTTTCCAAAACTTAGTAGAAAGGCTGTAGAGAGAAGGTAGAGGAAATGAAGAAAAAAGCTTTTCTCTAAACATTTCAACCCCTGGAATATTTATAGGCTCGGTAGAAAGGCTGTTCAGTCGACTGAAGACGCCGCTTCAGTTGACTGAAGCTCCTCAAAAAATGTGAACCGCAACAGTTCAGTCGACCGAACTCAAGAAAAATAGTTCAGTCGACCGAACATAACAGCCCAGTCGACTGAACTCTGTACTATTTTTGGTCTCGAGTTTTGTGTTCTAAGGACAACCAAACAAGCCTAAACAAGGTCTGAGAAAGCGTAAAACACATCTGCACATGCTGTTCTACTACTCCAAAGCATAAACCATGCATCGATGATATATAACATGAAGGAATACACATCATCATTTATATATATCAAAAATAAAACGGTATAGGGTCTCACAACTCTTCCCCCTTTAAGGAATTTTGCCCCAGAAATTCTCTACAAGGTCACGAGGTAAACAGGTCTGGGTATCTGGCATGCATCCCAGACTCAAGCTCCCAAGTAGCTTCCTTAACCCTGTGATGAAGCCACTGAACTTTGACATAAGCAATCGTTCTCCCCCGCAACACTTGTTCCTTCGTATCTAGGATCTTTACTGGACGCTCCTCATATGTGATATCCCCATCAACCCACAGCTTAGCCCAATCTAACACATGCGAAGGATCAGGCTCGTACCTCTAAAGCGTCGAAACGTGAAAAATATTGTGCACAGATGCTAACTGAGGCGACAAGGCCAGACGGTATGCTACCATCCCAATCCTTTCCAAGATCTCGAAGGGTCCAATAAAACATGGTGATAGCTTCCCGCGACGACCAAATCTCATTAACCCTTTGCATGGCGAGACCTTCAAAAATACGTGATCCCCTACTGCAAACTCTAACGGTCTCCTCCTCTGATCCGCATAATTCTTCTAGCGGCTCTTAGCTGTCACCAGATGCTGACGAATCACTGCAATATGCTCTGTCGTCTCCTATACTATGTCGGGGCCGAAAACACTAGTCTCACTCACCTCTGTCCAACACATGGGCGATCTGCATGGCATACCATATAGAGCCTCATACGATTTCATTCCAATACTGGACTGGTAACTATTGTTGTATGCAAACTCTACTAATGATAGATGATCCTCCCAAGAACCCCAAAAGTCAAGCACGCACGCTCTCAACATGTCGTCCAAAATCTGGATGGTCCTCTCAGACTAACCGTCAGTCTGTGGGTGAAAAGCTGTGCTGAAAGTCAAGCTAGACGTCTGGGCCCTAGGTTGCTGAGGTATCTACTGTCTCTGTGCCGATGGAGCTGCTAGCCCTCCTATCGCACTCTGAACATTCCCCTCATGGGGACAGTGCCTGCGAATATGCCCAGACTGACCACACCCAAAGCATATAGGTGGGTCCCTCACCTGTGAGTGGATAGATGTCGAACTCTGTACCTGGCCCGTCTGTGAGCACTCAACGGAACGATGCCTCGATTATCCACATCGGTAACAAATCAGCACTCTCTGCTTTTGCCTTCCTGTTGAGGCCATTAAAGGTGCAGGTGTAGACGACTGCGGCTAATACGAACCAACATAATGAGAACTAGGTCCAGACGACCTATAGCACTTTTTCCCGTGCCTCTAGAACTGTGCATCTCCACTGCCCTACTGACTCCCACTCTATCTCACTCTGCGGCTATCTGCCAGTGAATTCTCGACCTGGATAGCAGCCTCCACCAGCTTGATATACACCTCCATATCCAAAGCTGCAATCCTATCCCTAATAGGAGATCAGAGTCCCCTCTCAAACCTCCGAATATGCAACTCCTCTATCGATACCATCTCTGGTGCACATCGCGACAGATTCGTGAACTTGGCCTCATACTGGACCACAGACAGATTCCCCTGAACAAGGGAGAGAAATTCCTCTCGGTAAGTATCTCTCAAAGATATCGGGAAGTACTTCTCCAAGAAGACTGTCGTGAAAGCGACCGACGTATCATCCACCGTGATCTTGGCAAACTTCTACCACTCTCTAGCGTCTTCTCGCAGTTGGAACACTGCCAATCTCACGCGCAATGCATCCTCCACGATATCCAGAGTATCAAAGATAGCTGTGGTCACTTCCAACCACTCAGTAGCAACCTTGGGGTCTGGCTCCCTAGAAATGGTCAGAGGATCCAACCGCCGAAATTTCCTCATAGCCATAGAGGCTCTTGGCTCAGGAGCCCTCACTCCAGCCCTGGATGCCTCAGCCATCGCTCTCATAGTGACAAGCATCTCCTGCATAACGTCAGCACCACCCACTTGTTCCTTTGGGGCATGAACGTCTCCCTCCTCTGGAACCTGAACATAAACACGACCTCGGCCATGACCCCATCGCCGCACTCCCCGCGTGGACATAGTTCTATATAAAGCAACATAACATGATAAGATTTCCCATAGCATGTTACTAGGTAACATAAACACATAATCATACTGTCACGTAGCCACATAAGATTATGCAAACACATCTCACATATCGAGGATAACTAACAAGACAGACGCATCAATTTGGATAATGTATTCAGATTCCTTGCTAGAATACATGTCACCCAAACGCGCTTCTAACTTGGCTTCCAAATATGTTTAACCAAACGCCCGAAGGCAAGACTAGTCAATCTTGAGATTCAACTTCCATACACACGTACACACAACGATCATGCTCAAAAAGCTATTAACATGTAATAAACCAATGTTCAAACACATGCAAGCGGGCATATACAATCAGCCTCACCAGGTGATAAACCCTCTTTCCATGGCTCTTAGGTATTCGAACCCAGAGCTCTGATACAAAGTTGTCACGCCCTAGAACCCAGGGTCACGTGAAAATCCACTAAACACCAATTTTATGAAAATAGGTTTTCATAGATTCAAATCCACCTGTTGAAATCAAATGAAAACCCAATATGCATCTCTCATAAACAGTAAATATTCTGTAAAACATGCATAAGTATATCGCCTTATGGCGTACAAAACTCGCCTTCAGGAATAGGCATACCAAAAAAGAAAACTATTAAAGTCTTCCACCATCCATCATCACGGGCACCACAAGATCTACTCAAGATCAAACTCCATATCATCACCTGAAAATGGTTTTACAGAAAATCTCACCCGTGAGCCAAAGCCCAATAGAAATAGACTATAAAGCTGTAAAGCAGGCAAGATATGCAATTATATAGTGGCAGCGAACTCAACCACAAACCAAAAAGGTTTTACGTCATAAAATCCCAAGTTTCCCACAAATATCCAACACAGTTTTTTCTCTACAACCATGCATTTATACAATGCAAAACAACGTTTTACAGTTGAAGGAAAACAGTAACCAAAATATCATTTTTCCACTCGGATTACACACCGAGGAGAGATAAAATATTTTTCACCTGGAAAACACACAATCGAACAAAATAAAACAGTATGCTCCACTCGGGTTACACCACCGAGGAGAAAAGATAAAATAGTTTTCTCCACTCAGGCCACACTGCTGAGGAGAAAGAGTAAAACAGATCCACTCGGTACACGCAGCTGATGATCAAGCAAATGAATCCTATGTACCGACTCCGCTATAAGGGGACAGAGATAGCAACTATAGATCCCTGTCAATTATCTAATCCCCATACATCATGGGACTAGTTAGATAAACACAAGTTCTATACGGAGCACTACGACGTAAATGTTAACTTTACGGGCCCGTCAACCCGAGGGACAAAAGCACCCAACCGACCATCTTTACGGGAATTACCCGAAGGATAACAAAGGTACCTACTCTACGCACGTTTTCAAACTTTCATCGAGGGCAACTCGTGCCAAATATCCGTCATCCCAGCACATCTATGAATCATTTAAAAATCATACCGTAGCTCAACTACGAAAACATTTCTGTAAAATACATTATACATGTATTTAGATCCATCCATCAACATGGAGATCAAACCAAAAACATTTCAAAATGTTTTGCCTCGTTTTCAACAAAACGTTTCAAAAACAAAGCCTCAACCCCAAGGGTTAGCTCCAAACCTCCAAAACACCAAGAGTTTAGGTTTTTATCAAAAACCACCATTTTCCACAAAACCACAGTTTTCAAAACCACCTTTTGAAAACCATACATCCACGTGTCATATATGGTACTAAACCAAGAAAAGCAAAACAACAGGCTTTTGCCCGTAAAACAAGATTTAAACACAAATATGACATTTTTTGTATTTTTTACCTGGTAAAAACACATATAATTACATAAAACACCCTTATACTGCAGTAGAGTCTAGAATCCAACCTCAGCGAGTCGAAACTCAAAGCCTCAAAATTCAAACCACGTCAGAACAGGAATCTGATCGTCAAACACAAAGCTAACAGCGTGAATAGCAGGGATCCACAAGCTGATCGTCGAAAACTAGACTCAAGCAACCCAAATATGTAGAGAAAAGGCAGAGAAAATGAAGAAAGAAGCTTTTTTCTATACATTCCAGCCCTTGGAATACATATAGGCTCAGTAAAAAGGCAGCTCAGTCGACTGAAGAGGCCACTTCAGTCGACTAAAGCTCCTCAAAAATCGTGAACCGCCACAGTTAAGTCAATCGAACCTCCTGGTTCAGTCGATCAAACTTAAGAAAAATAGTTCAGTCGACCGAACATAACAGCCCAGTCGACCGAACTCCTTACTATTTTTGGTCTTAGGTTTTGTGTTCAAAGGATAACCAAACAAGCCTAAACAAGGTCCGAGAAAGCGTAAAACACATCTACACATGTTGTTCTATAACTCCAAAGCATAAACCATGCATCGATGATATATAACATGAAGGAATACACATCATCATTTATATATATCAAAAATAAAATGGTACAGGGTCTCACATTGTTAGCCCTCATCACTATGATTTGATCACCCGTTATACTCAGTCTCCAAACCTAAACCCTTTTCATGCTTAATCAAGAATTCAACTATGATATCCATTAGATCGACTCTTGTCCTTTTTACCAACTCCTAACAAGATATGTAACGCTTCCTCGATAATATTTTTCCACATTTACAATCATTCAAGTATAATATTATCCAATAGTCAGAAAGATCATTCTTATAATTCACTATGCAAAGAAGTATTTCCTTCATTATCTCATATTACCACTTGAAGAAGAATCAAGAATTGTCCTTACATGCCAGATTTTGATAGGATAGTTGCAATCAACACACAAACTATATCTTGTATGTTTACACTCTTATCTCTTAGCTTCTGGCTTGACCCTATACTCAATTTGAATAATTGAATTACTGCATACATTCCTGACAGTGCCATCATAACCGATAACAATACCCCGAAGGATGTCCGTTAAATAGAGTTCTAGGTTCTGCCAGCCTTCTGTATAATTGAGCAATTACTTCTCTGTCTATTCCATCTTTAGATACAGTGCCTAAGAATAAAGTCTATCAACAAACAAAACATCTATTATCCATGCTCTACGAACACCAAGGTATAACTATCATATTACACACTACAATAATCAACTCTTAACTCCTTAGTTCAAATCTCTACTCATCAACCTTGATCCATATCATAGCCTCGGATTCACTTCAACCGAATAGTCATAACTTTCCTATAGTCGAAACTATAAACCTAGTAATACTAAATTCAATCTAACTCTTTCTCCTCCAGGGAGATTTATAAACTTTCTTCGAATCCCTAACATTTGATAGTCACCTAACACATAAGTCACAATCGAAAAATATCACATCAACAAACATTCACATACTGAGGTGAGCCTCTAGAAATGACATGCCAATCAGGGTAACTAATCTACGTTTCTCATAGAAAGAACATTGACCACACGATTTTCTATTTTGAACCCTAGAATAGTTAACTGGACGCCTAAAGGCAAGTCATATCATTTCCAAGATTCATCCTCAATGCACACATAAACACATAGCACGTGGAAGACAATTTAGTTGCAAACTCATGCAAGCACGTAATTCATTTCATGTAGTGGTGCCTATAATGATCAAACAAATCATACACAAAGACCATTATCACCCACAGCTCATAGGTATTCGAACCTAGAGCTCTGATACCATTCTGTCACGCCTTCGACCCTGAGGCACGTGAACCTTACTCGATAACTCAACTTTACAAAATAACCAAGAAAACTCCTTTTTATAAAATCCTATTTATGGCAATTCCTTTCCAAAACTTTAAAATATTCTAAGTCTAAAACTTAGAAATTTTGGCAGAGTTTTTTCTATTTTTTGGATTATTCCAAATTTTTTCTGTAGACCTGTTGAATTCAAATATCAATATATACTCAGACACTGCCTGGATTCTAGTTCTCAAACACAATCACCGTATAACAATTTCATAATTACTAATTTCTCCACCACTGTGGTCTCATCAACTCAAACCAATTCTCCATATACATACTATCTCTTAAGAAAAACTTATTCTGTTCTTAACACTTTGAAACATCAATCTAATGTTCAACTACAAAAGACATCTATAAATAAGAGATTAAAATGTATGTTTCTTTACAAGCACCCATGAATTACCAACACTATTACAAATTTCATAATATTAAATATATTATTTAAAATTACAAACTACAAACATCTTTTGTTCTTCATTTACTTTGATCCTTCACCAAACTTCATGTCATGTCTCTTTCTCTTTAAACCTGTAAAATATTTGATGCAACCAATGTGAGCCGAAGTGTGAGACTTTGACTCATTTTTTTTTGGCATTTTTTGACGTGCTGTGGGGTATTGTGATGCGCTTAAAAAAAATCTTTTTGTGGCCTATTAGTATCTAGCTTTAGATATTTTGAAAAGATATTTTCATAACTTCCTGGCTAAGTTTCTTTTTTTCTTTCCAACGGAAGCTTTGCTTCTATCTAACTTCTTGGGGGCCTGGGGCTTGATTTTTGATGATCCAATAGCAGATTCTTAATAACCTCGTGGTGGGCTACGCGTTCATTCGGATAGAATTTTATTTTGACAAAGTTTATTTTTGCACGTGGTTCGAGGCGTTGAGTTTTTGACTCAACGATGTAGGATCCTAGACTCTTACGTCTTATAAGGGTGCTACGTGAAATTATATGTATTTTTACTGTTTAAAAATGCATGAGGAATCAGTTTATAAGTTGGGTTTTGGTTTAAAATTGTTTTCGGGTGTTTTTGGTTGGATGGAATCGGGTTTCGAATGTTTCTCTCGTGGTTTTGTGGTAGGTTTGGGCTTGTGTATGTCCGTGGGTTGCTAAAGGGGTGTTTAGATGGTTTAATTTGGGATTAAGAAGGTTTTTCATTGTTAGGGTTTGTTTTTTTCCGTCGCCCAGTTCCTGGTTTGAAAATCTGAAATTTCTTCTTTTGTGTCAACACATTTTCTGTTGGTGTCGACACTTTTTGTCGCTAGTGTCGACACCTTTGTTGTTTGTGTCGACACATTTTTTACTGCTGTTTGTGTTGTTTCTCTCAGTTCTTTTGTGTCGACACCTTTTCTGTTTATGTCGACACCTTTGTGTCAACACTTTTGTTGTTGGTGTTGACCGTTTTCTTTTCTGCTTGTGTTGACTACACTGCTGTTGTTTTGTGTCGACACCTTCACTGTTTGTGTCGACACCTTTGCTACTTGTGTCGACACCTTTTCTGTTTGTGTCGATACTTTCGCAGTTTGTGTTGACCCCTTTTCTTTTGGTCGTGTTGGGGCTTTAGGAGTTTTTTTTGGTTGTGTTAGGGCCTTGGGGGTTTCTTTTGGCTGTGTTAGGCATGTGTGGGTCTGTGTTTACAGTGTTGGGCGTATGGGGGTCTGTGTTTGCCACGTTAGGCATGTGTGGGTTCGTGTTTGTCGTGTTGGGAATGTGTTGGTCTGGGTTAGTCATGTGGTGGCCTTTTAGTCGATTGGGTTATGGGGCTCAATCGAGTGCTCTCCTCTAATGGTTTTTCATTTGATTGGATTATGGGGTCTTGCCGACTGAAGTCACGGAGAGGAATGTTGGTCATTTCATGCCGGGTGTTGGTGAAGGATTGTATGCTTGGTGGTTGGTACATTGTTAGGTGCGGGACGCATTGGATCTAATGTTCTTTTCTAAAAAGGGGGTTTTGGGAGAAAACTAGGGTTTTGGGAAAACGTTTGTAAAATCATGTTGTGGGAGGTTTGGTGTTAGCCTTTGGATTAGGTTTTGGGTTTTTGCATTGTTGGTTGTCCAGGTGAGTGGACATCTTGTTGTGTGGCATGTGGTGCCGTTACGTGAAACAGAGTGTTTGACGTGGTTTATGCATTAAAACTCTAGTTTTATTCATGCATGTGTTGAGGTGTATATTAGTTGGGACTGTGGTCCTTCGGTGAAAGCCCAAGAAGCGTATTAGTTGGAAATGTGGTCCTTTGGTGAAAGCCCAAGAAGTACATTAGGTGGGTCTGCGGGCCTTCGATGAGAGACTAAAAAGGTGTTTTAGATGGGACTGTGGTCCTTTGGTGAAAGCCCGAGATGTGTTTTAGATGGGACTATGGTCCTTCGGTGAAAGCCCGAGAAGTGCGTTAGATGGGACCATGGTCCTTCGGTGAAAGCTCGAGATGTGCTTTAGTTGGGACGGTGGTCCTTCGGCGAAAGCCCAAGAAATGTATTAGATAGGGAAATGATCATTCGGTGACAGTCCGAGAAAATTCTTGTGTTAGGTGTGTGTCATCGTGTTATTGTTGAACCGTTGCATGTGGGCTCGTGAGAGTCGAGGCTTGTAGGAGTCGAACTTTGCATGTGAAGCATTGTAGCATATTTGTATGTATACAAAATCGTCTTCAACCTATTTTTGAGGCTCAGGTGAGTCGAAACATACATATTAGTTTGCTAGCATGTTTAACTTATATCGCATGCTATCTAGTTTCTACTGAGCTCTGGCTCACGATGTGGGATTTAAAATTTTTTTAGGTACCGATCACGATAGTAAATTCGGAGCTGCCGGAGGGGCAAAAGATTGTTATAGTCTTCCTTTTTGTTTCTTTTTGGACCATGTATGCTATTACATATTTTTGGTGTTGGAACCGTGTGTTGTAAGCCTATTGGCGATAATGTACAATGCATGTATATTTTTAATTGAGAGTATAACATCTGGTTGGGTGTTATATATGGTTTGTGGGTATTTCAAGTGGCCCGAAGTTTGGGGTGTGACACGAAACTCGTAGGATAAAGACTAAAATAAGTGTAATGCATGACTTGTGAGGCATGGATGAGTAAGATGTTATGTAATCACTTTAATTTATTCATTTTATTTATTTTTCAATTCACATACACATCCAGTTTATATAAACTTCAAAGATAATATAAATTCATTTAGATTTCTTGGCTTCAAATTTACTTAACTCATCCACTCAGTTCGTTTGTTAATTATTCCAATGTTATAGTATCATTAAACTCGTTTCAACGTTTTAATTTATCTATTAAATTTTCATTTATATTCTTTTCTATTCTTTCTCATTAGTTGTATTCGTATTTCGTTATCTCTCTTTCCAATTCATCCATCTATTATTCACATTTTTGTTTTATTCCATTAATCCCATATTGAACCGACGTAGGGAGCAGCATATAAAAACCCCTCCCTATTCCCCCAATAGGCTACGCAAAGCCATTGAGTAATAGATAGCTCTATAACTCACCACTGCAATCATCAGATATCAACGTCAGGTGCGGCTTATAGAATTATCTCCCTATTTTCCCAATAAACTACGCGAAGCCATTGGGTAATAGATAGCTCTATAATTCACCACATCACAATCACGTCCGTTTTACGGGGCTAACCCGAGGGAACATGGTACCTAGCTTGCGCAAGTTTTTGATCTTTTACCGTGGAGTTAGTTAAGCCTAACTTATCACATTCACATCAATCATCCTCGGTTCAATAGTTGATTAATCATATCAATATTCATTACCAACCGAGAGTCCATCTCCCCATTTCAATTTCACACATCATTGTGTCATCATTAATCATAATTTTCACACATATCCATATAACTATTCACACATCAATCGCTTATATGATGTTTATGTTTAACTTAATAGGTAAAATCTCAAATATGAATCCATTGTGATTTTCTTTTTATCAATTAATTTCAAATGTTATTTATTCAATCATAAACTTTTGGTTTCAATATGTTTCATAACCTCGATTCCATATTATCAACCCTAGATTAGGTTTTATATCATTTCCTTTATATCATATGTTCACCGAACTCAACATTCATTAAACCACAAGATTTAAACTTATATGTTGAACAAATTTAAACCAAAATGAATTATAACTTCCATAGTTAGTCAAAATTTCTTGCTTAAATCATAGATTCAATTTACAATTTTCAAGCAAACAAGATATAATACATTGATTTGATCACATGATGTCGTTCATCTTTTGAGTATTCCAATTTTCACCATAGAACTAAATTTTAGTGAGTTTAGCTTCACGGATTTAAAACTCGTGCACGATCTCCTTTTATTATCTATCAAATTTATAAAACTAAGTCAATTTAACAAATGTTAGCCCAAGAGCTTCTTAATTTGATTTTGATGATTTTCATAATTCATTTTCTAAGAATAAATGTCTTTAAATGGATAATATTTCATATT
>JAULJZ010172469.1:6165-24054 GCA_032270985.1 Heliamphora pulchella
CATTTTTTGCTACAAAAAATTCAAAGGAATTTACTTACTGAAATATGAAAAACCAAAGTTGTATCCCAAAAATCAACAATGTCTCACGAAAAAAGAAAGAATCAATGTTCAACGTGTAAAAATAATCAAAAATCGTTTGTATACCAGAAATCACCAACCCGCCGCACTAAAAATGCAACAAAGTCTTCTTAACCGTGCAAAAAAAAATCAAAAAATTGCTTGAAACAGTCTTCTTCCCCATGTGGCTCTTATTAATACGATTGTGTGTATATTTAGCAAATATTTTGATCGCCCGAATTGATACAGATTAGTTTGTGTGATATTTAAAAATCTGGTCAAATCGTATTCAATATCTAAAAATAAAAAAATATGAATTTTCAAATATAAAGATATGGGTATAATCTTTCCATATATATCACGCTGCAATAACTAACAACTAGGAGTATGTAGGTCTTATATTTTTAAAAAAATTTAAAATATGACCTAATGGAACATGAAACTTTTGAATAGGACTTATCTAAAAATAACATTTCAAAATGAGACTTACGTATAATTTACATTAAAAATGATGCTATAGTGATTACATTTTGCAACTACATTTAGTCATTTAAGTATTACAAAATCTGTAATTTTATGGTCCTTATATCATTGTATGAAGTTATTATTTATTTTTTAAATTAGTTTATTACCATGTTTGAATTAGTTGTTTGAATAAAAAATTAGCTTTTCTTACTTTTTTTAAAAAATTGAATAGTATTGACTTTCTGTATAATTGATTATAACGATAACTTATACATTTGTCGTTAGTAGTAAATAAGTTATTAACTAAAAGTATTATTTCTCTTATAATGAGGCGTGTGATTTTTAATATAGTACACTAAGTGTTCGTTTGACAACTTGGCTTTAAGCCGGCTATTTAATTTTAAGCCAGTTTAAGCCAAAAAGTCAAAAATTCATTTGGTTAGCAAAACAATCACTAAAAGAGTTAAAAAAAAAAAAAATCAAATAAGCCACCTAGAGAATTGACCGAATTGGGGTATAGTTGTTGGGTTGGAATTTGTTTAATTTTATGGGTAGAAAGGTAAAATTAAAAATTGTTATCAGAAAAGCCAGAAAACCAATAAAGTAAAAGTTGAGAATTGAAAAATCAGATTTTTTGACTTTTTTGGCTTTAAGCCAAAAAGTCAAAAAGTCAACTTTAAACCGGTTTGCCAAACAAGAGCTAAGAATTAGTATTTTAACTTAACTTTTAAAAAAATTTAATTTTTTTACCTAACCACACATTTTAAACTTTTTTAGTATTTTTAGTCACAAGCCGAAAAAATGTGGGTTGCCAATAAGGCCATCGTTAGGCGTAAAGCAAGAAACAAAAGCATGCCCGCATGATATTTTGAAGTAAAATCAACGTACATATAATTTTATAAACAATTAAAGATTATATATATATATATATGTATATACACGATTTGTTTCAGTATAAGATTGTAACTGTGAGCTCTAATTGTCAAGTAATGTGAATTATATATGATTACTATTATACATGGAGTCATACATTCCCGAATTCAATTTTGCAGAGAGATAACTGCAACAATTATGTACATATAGTCTTAGTTGAATGAATCACGTAAATTTTTTATTGTTTGTTTGTTCTTGTTCAGTTCTATATTGAATTTTTTGCATTTTATTCGGGGGCGAACGTAGAAGGGGCTACCGGTTGAAGGTCTCCTAAATTTTTAAAAAATTATTTTTTATATATAAATTTATACCATTTTGTATAAAAAAATGTTTTATTTCTTATTTTTTTATAAGTATTGACCTTTTCAATGGCAAAATCCTAATTCCTCCACTGATTCTATTCTCAGAAATTTTACTTAAGGTTTGTTATGTTCCTAATACTAATAATTTGTAACTGAAAACCCAATCGACAAATAATAATAAGACACCAAATTGAACTATGAATTGGTCTTGTATGTAAATTTGTATGAAATAAAGAGAAAGTAATCTATTTTGGGCGAATGCACAATGAGTAGAGTGCATGAGGGCATCTCTGCATAAGAGAGAAAACATAAAATTTTTTATAACAAAAAAAAAAATTGAATCTACTCATAAAATATATTTAGAATCTAAGGCACTATTTGTTTGGGATAAAAATATTTTTCAACAAAAAATGATTTCCATAGAAAACATTTTCTTGAAAACGGCTTACTTTTTTGTTTTTGGTTGTGATGTGAAATATTTTTTAAAAAATGTTTTCTGTTATTTGGTTTTCATAGAAAATATTTTCTAGAAAACGAATTATTTTTTTGTTTTTGATTTTGATGTGAAATATTTGTCAGATAATATTTTTTGTTATTTGGTTTCCATAGCAATTTATTCATATTTAATAACTCATAATTTTTAATATTTAATAATTGGGCAATTCTACTGCTACCATCCTATTAAGCAAAACAAGATATAAAAAATAAAATTATTAAAAAAATAATTGGACAATTACTAGGGACCCAAGATCCGTAGGATGTCAGGATGCCGGGATGTTGGGACCCCAGATCTAAATTTTGGGACCTCGGATCCCCGGAACCCTAGGACCTCAAACCTTCAGACTCCGAAAACCTCAAAACCCCCAAAAGCCCGAGGAACTCAGAACCCCAAGACCCTTGGAACTTGTAGCCCCGAATCCTAAGACCCCTAGAACTCCAAACCCTCGAGACCATGGGAGCTTAGACCACCATGATCTTAAACCACAAAACCTTGGGCCCCTGGGTTGCCAGACCCTTAGACCCTCAGACGCCAAGAGCTCCACAACCCCCGAGTTTCTAGGTCCTTAGACCCCAGACCTTGAGACCTTAGGACCCTAGAGCCCTGAACTCTGGGACCCTAGGAAGCCGGACCCTAGACTCCCGGTCCTTAGGACCGCAGACCCCAAGACCCCTGGAACCGCAGATCCTTAAACCCCGAGACCCTTGGGACCTAGACTCCTAAACCCTCAGACCCTGAGAACTCGGACTCTCGGACCTCAAGACTCCAAAAACCCTAGACCTCAGAACCCAAGACCCATAAACTCCTGAGACCTCGGGAACCCAGGCCCCCAAACCCTCGATCCTCTGAATCCTAAACTGATTGTTCTGGTAGTAGAATAGTTATGTTGGCGGTGGTACGATGATAAGAGAAAAATATTTTCAATTATAATAAAGTGGAAAACGTTTTATATTAAAATTAACTTATTTTTTATTGGCTTGAAAAATATTTTTCGTTAACTTTTAATTTCTCTTGTAACAAACACTTAAACATTCGAAGAATATTTTTCAGTTGAAACAAACGGAACCTTAGTCCAAAAGTAATATATGGGATGAAGATTCAAATTTAATAAATTGTGGGCCATACTTTAAATAAATCTTAACTAATTATGAATAATTTTTTGAGTATTATTTTTAAATACCAGATACTAGCAGTGAACCCATGCTATGCACGAATTAATCAAATTTTTTTAATATAACTGTCAGGTTTTTTTGAATTGTATGAAAGTTTATCGAGTAAATAAAAAAGATTATTAAACTATACAATTATTTTTAATCCTATTCAAATAATAAGCAAATAAACAATATACGTTCATATTCAGATTTTTTTCATGCCAACCTTGCTAATTTTGAATTTAATTTTTTCTCATCTCAGACATGTTCAATATTTTGATTCATCGCACTATTTCAATAAATACAATTAAATATGACCAAAAAACCAAAACATCGCATCAAAGAACAAAAAAACCAACAAAGAATCAAGTTCACAAAAGCAAAACATACAAAACCCAAGAAATTAATAAAAACATGAAAGAAAAAATCTCGAACAACTCCTAGCACACATAAAATCTACGCTATAAAAATTTGTTGGCAACTTCTTGTGCTTATCGTTTTTTCCTTAACTCTGACTCCAATCATCGTTTGTCTATTTTTAATATTAAGAAGCCACTACCACCACACATATGATTAAATAAAAAAAATAAAAAAAGCTAAAAGTTATCCGAAGTAGACAAAAAGATGAACAACGGCTAGGTATTTGAGAATTAGGATCATTGTGTCGATGATCCATTTCATATTAGAAATTGGAATCATTGGAATTTTGAAAACATGAAAAAGAATTGATTCAATTCCATGATAATTTGGAAATTATGATCATTGAGAATATGAATTTTCGCCCCAATCAATTTTTCGTTGATAATTTCGAAACTTTATAAATTTCATCAATACCACGACTTTGGTAATTTTTGTCCCAATCATTTTTTTTTTGTATTACCAATTTGTGATGTTGAATTCTACATTAGAAATTGCCAAAAAAAAACTTTGAAAATAATATTCTTTTGAAAACTTTTGTTATATGGCATTAGCGATTTCTAAAAAAAATTGGAAACATTCTTATTTGAAAATCGATTCAATTTTAAATTTTAAATTTTAAATTTTAGGTTGTCATAATTAATTTAGTTGATTAATTATTTCTAATTGAGTAAAATTAAAATTTGAATAAATCACATGATGTTATTTTAATATTTAAAAAAAAAGTTAAAAATTTAAGAAAAAAATTGATACTTTCAAATACAAAGAGAAAAGAACGTTTTGCTATAATATATTATATAAATTTAAATAAAAGAGAGAGAAGAAGAAGAAGAAGAAGATAAGAGAGTTCTGGGCACGTGGGGCCTTCTCCTTACCTTCACCCTAACAATGTTACATGCAAATTCACACTAAGGCTGTGTCCATTTTGGGAGTTTGGGAAAGGATAATTAGGGATTAATAGAGAAGGGAGGATTAGACTAATAGTTAAGGTTGTACTATTGAGAAGAATTGTTTTTTTCTTGTATTATAAGTTTTGTGTTTGTATTATGGGATTTGGAATAAAGTTCATGAATGATAAAATATTAATTTTTTATTTATGGTATTAATAATACTAAATTTCTTAATATTATGTCTAGTATTATTAATACCAAATTTTAAATTATATTTTTTTAATTTTATCTAATGTCATAAGTATAAGTATAACAAAATAAAATAACTTGATGTGACATTTATATAAATGTCAAAAATTATACCTATGAAATGCAATAATTTTGGCCTTCTCTTTTGTTGTCGCTGCTCTTTTATGTCTTCTATGTAAAAAAGTAAAAAAGAAAAAAATATTGATATTATTTTTCCTTTAATTAATCTAATTAGAAAATAATTTAATTTTTACTTTTATTTTTTTGTTTATCTCTTTTTACTTTCAAAAATTACCAAACTAATAACTTCATATTTTTAATTAAGTAAATTTGGGCAATTAATTAATTATTGAATTAATTGCTAATATTACTTAATATTCTACTATTAAATTACTAAAATTAAATAATTGAATATCTTTAGGCACATGTCGTAACTAGCAACACTATAACTCTTATCACATTTATTATCTCATCCTAACAAAAATATAAACTAAAATTTTTATTATTTACATAATTAATTTCATCCATAATATCTTGATGTATAAAAAAAAATCATGTAGGATCCCTAATGTTATTAATTCCACTAATTCCTTCTTTTGGTTTTATTATTTATAAATAAAACCAAAAGAAGTCAAGCATAATGCTCAAATAGGTAAATTTTGACCGTTTGATTTTGATTGAAGACTCTTTCTTCCTTTCACAACAAGCATCAATGTGGACACAACCAGGCTGAACAAACGGTAATTAACAATTCGGGATATGGTTAAGATATTTGAAATTTTTGAAAATCTTATTTTTCTAGACTCCTTTTATTGAGATAAATTGAAAAAATAAAAAAATTTAATTAAAATATAAAAATAATTCAAAAAAAAAACAAAAATAGGACTTATTTGTATATATATAATAAAATAGGACTTATTTGTAAATATATATATGACATATTTTAAATCAAATGTAAGAATTGATTTTCTGTCCAAATTAAAATATCATTCAACGGTCCACAATGTTCCTCCTACTATACATCCATGCATGTACTTCTCTTTCTCTCTTTGTTTTTTCACAAATCTCCAGCGCTTTTACTTTTTGTCTTTGCAAGGGTTTCTCTCCATGTAATTGTGAACTTTTATAAAAATTAGGGTATTACTTTAAATTAGGATGTGATAATTATTTATTTTTTAATTTATATGTTATTATCTAATTTGGATATTGAAACAATATTTTGATTTAATACTTTTATTTTATTTACATTTTTTTATTTTAATTATTATTACAAATTATTAAATAATTTAAAAAATAATAATAGCACCTTTAGCGACAAATTATATTCTTAGTATATATAAAAATTTTAAAAATAGTAATATTGTCTATAGCGACTAGTCATATTCTTAGTATACATATATATATATACATACAGTAGAGAAAGGGGCCAAGAATGGAAGCATACCTATTCAAATTCGTCTTCAACGGCTCACAGTTCCAGCAATTCAAGAAGGAACGGATTGCAATTCTCGGCACTAACCTTCTTGCGAGCGCCGGTGTCGACTCTACTGGAATATTCCCGCATTCTACGGCCGAGGTCGGACCATCACGACACCGACGGCTTGATATTCCACGGCGACGATGGACTATTACGCCGCCGCTCGAGCGATGCCCGTTCGACGAGCAGTAACGGGGAGGTCTCGATTAGTATAATCGGCGGTGGAGAGCAAGCCCAACCTTCCAACCCCTTCCCTGACTTTTCTTTTAACGGATCTGTTCGTTCATGCATTTATCCCACTTTCAATCTTTTGGATTTGTAGGTGCCCAATTAATTACGGCCCTTCTCTCCGGTATGAAGCTCAACCTGAAATGAATTAAGAGGCAAAGAACCGAAAATAAAGTATAAAAACTAATCACCATGAGATGCAGATCCATTGTTTTTCTTTTACACTGAATTAGAATGATATGGTAGTTTTTACCCAATTCTAGTAAAAGGAATGGAGAACAACTCTGGGAATCAAAGTGAAGGTGAAATACTATTCAAACAGCAACATTTTTTAGGCAATCGTGTAAACCAAAATGGAGAAGGAGATGGTTTAATACATCAACAACAACAGCAACAAGGGTTAGGAGGCAATGTGAAGGACCCCAAGTACCAAGGGGTTGATCAAAGAAGTGAATCCACGATATTCATAGACAACATATACCAGAATCAGTTCACCAGGTATGGCTCGGTAACATTTTTAAACACTGAGCGTGTGGTTGTGGCATTCATTCCAAGGAAGAGGAGGGTGAGAACCCAGTCAAAGTTTGGTTTGTTAAGATTTATGAGTTGCCAGCAGGCAAACGAGGCAATCCAAAAATACAATGGTGTCTGGTGTCTAGATGCTAGGCTATCAATCATGAAAGCTAGGCCGGTTTCACCAAAATGAGCTGATTGAAAACCTACCATTAGAAGAACTACTACAAGTGTAGAACCAGAGGAGAAAGATGAGGAAGTTGTCGAAGCATTAGAGGTGGATCATGGATGACACATGGATTAGCTGCAGTGCAGTAGGTATTGCAAAAGACCACTCCATTATAGCTGGAATCCAAGCGGCCATGAAATCTGAGGGTGTTTTCTGCATTAAGGTAAAACCCCTTGGGGGGGATGAAGGTACTCCTACAATTTTCAGATATAGATGAAAGGAAAGATTTTTTTCTGAACGCAAAGGATTGGTTAGCCAACTGGTTTGATGGGGTATATGAATGGTGCTATAGAGAAGCAAACCTGACAAGGAGGGTGTGGATCAATGTTGAGGGAGTTCCTCTCCATGCATGGAATGTGAACACCTTTAGGATGATAGGAGAAAAATGGGGAGAGGTGATTGGTGTCCATGAACAAACTAGTAGGAGATTAGATTTGGGAACAGACAGAATTTCAGTTTCAACTATGGTGAAGGCTCTCGTTAACCAGTTAGTAAGCTCAAAGTGGAGAATTTTATCTATCCAATTAGATGCCGTGAGGGAAGTTTTCAACAATTGCTCCTATGGGGGGTGATCACAAGTCCTGAGACTACAGATGCTATGAGGAATGAGATGGATAAGATGGTAACCTCAAATTTAGATTCTGAGGATCATAGAGGGGAGGATGATGCTATGCAAGATCCACTCATAAGGATGATTTTGTGAAGAAAGAGTCTGCAAGTAAAAAGGACCACTGTGGACCTCAAACAATCATCAATGGAGATCAGAGCTGGAAGGAGGATGAGGTGGCATTGCTAAGCCAAGTGGATGAATCTGTGATAGGCACAACAATTGATGGGTCCAGCTCACAGGAGGATGGGGCACAACAAGCCATTACGGTTTTTGATAAAGAGGGAAGCAATGAGGAAAGGGGTCAACAAGGTTTAGCTGTCTCAGCCAATGTTTGCACAAGTTTGGAAATTAATTCAAAAGGCTCCATGGTAAGATCAGAGATGAATACTGGGGCGGCAAGGCAGGTGTTTGCAGCTAAATCTGCTAGACCTGCTATCCCAGTAGCTCAGGCAGAGGATGGTCAATAAGCAAGGCCTGCTGGACCACCTGACCAGATTGAAGATAATCAACCTACGGCACAAAGTCCTACCTACGCTAAGAAAGGAATGTTGAAGATCTATGACAGGAAAAAGAAGAAGAAATTGCTGCTGGATTTGGGAATCAAGACTTCCAACAAAGGAGCAAACACAACAAACCAACGAAGGAAAAAACAGAAGCATAAGAGCAGCCCTATAGCGACCCAACAATCTCTACCAACTCAAGACATCCAGAACAGAAACTACCTTACTAGAAGGGAGGCTGAGCCGGTTCTCAAAACTAGCAAACTAATGGGGCTGAATTTTGTTGAGGATGATGACCAAATAATCTTAAGACTGATAGACTTGGAAGAAAGAGAGGAGGTTAGAGATTTGCCCAACTTCTGTGTGATAAAAATAGTGTAATGGAAGTCGAGAAGAGAAGGATGTCTGAGAAGCTCATCAATAGTAGGGGAGGTCTAGTGATCAGTCTGGTCCTTCCTGCAAAACGGAGTCTCTGTCTATGGCCTCATGTTCGGGGTTTCAGCTAGTGAAGCCCCCTCAGTAGTATAAGTCATCCTGGCATTTTTTGATTTCAAAAGTTGGAGTGTCTTTTGGGGAAAAGTTCAGTGCTTTGAGCCAATTAAGAGCTAGTCCAGTACCTTCTATATGGACAGGCTCTAGGGAGGAGGCAGCTTTTTGAAGGTTTCACAAAAAGGGCAAAACAAGTCATAGGCCCAACATAGGCTCTGTCTGCTGCGAAGCTGGCATCAAGACTCTTTTTAAGAAGAGGAGAAAGTAGCTCTTAGTGGTGATGGGTTTTCTCAGGGTTCACGTGCTTTGCTTGCCTTTGTTCTTTCTTTCAGTTGATCTCTATTTTTTTTTTCGCCTCTGCCTTTTGTTCTATTGCGTATCTGGCTGCAGCAGATAAACTCTGGTGTGTTCGAGTTTAACGGAGTTTTTTCTATCAGTATTTTGCTGTCTTTGTGCTAGAGGTTTGGGTATCTGTTGAGATTTCCAAAGGCAAGGAAGAGAGCATCTAAAGTCCATGACAGTCCAGAGTTTCTGTGCTTAAGATTAGCACAACAATATCCCTTCTGTGTGATTAGCCATGACAGTGAGATACGCATTTTCCTTAAAAGTCTCCGCGTTGGCCTCAGCAGAAGGCAGAAGCTGGTGATGACAAGAAAGCTCAAGAGAAGGCGGCCTTCAATTCCCATCTCTTGGTCTTGGTTAACCACTTCCCAATATGAGCCCTGGATTGAGGTTTATTTAGAATCTGAGAGCAAGTAGTCTTTGTTTTTATATAGAATGTGAGACCCATCTCTAGGGGTTTGTTGAGTTTGGTTGAGGCTGTTGCTGACGGTGTTTTTGCAAAGTTTGGTCTGGTGAATGTTTCTTTGTTTTTTTTGGGAGGGAAGTTAGGTCTCTATCCTGTTTGTAGTTTAGTAGGCTTTTCACCTATTGCGTTTTTAGGTTTTTTCCTACCCCGATTGACTATTGTTGATTGTTTGCTTGTTTGGGTATAGGCTTTCCCCCCTTTGGAGGCGAGATTATGTTGTTTTTGCTTCGGTATGGAATCAATAATATTTCTCTTTTACCGATCAAAAAAAAAAGAGGCAAAGAACCGTCAGAAAGGGGCGCCAGAAGGTTTTTTGGCGTATCCCCTCCGACAGTCTAGTCAGTTGCTTTCTTAAATAAGAAACATTCAATCAGAATGAGAGTGCAGTTATATAGAAGTCATGTGAAATGAAGTTAAGTTACCTTTGTGAGATAGTAGCCAGGCTTTATATATTTCGGCATATATTTCGTTATCCTGACACGTGGATAACAAACCACGTGTAGGTCATTGTAATCGAATAATCAAGAATATGGCCCTGTCCTACACCCTCGTCGGTGTACTCATGCCTTTTACCCATAATGGACCAAGCCCCAGAGGATGGTTGCCTATAACTAGTTCTGAGCAGCCTAATGACTTCCTGGTCAGCCTGATGGCATTCTGACCAGTCTGATAGTTATCTTTTCCAAAGGAGCTATGAGCATCTTGCCTTGATTATAGATAGCCCTACTCTGGTATGATCAGGAAGAGTGATTTAACCAAGAAGAGCTTTGACTTTTGTTTCTAGTCATCAAATCTCACCTCCTCATCAGTAGTTTCCTATTCTCAATCGTGCTCAGCCATGGATGAGGACGATTTGAGAATAAGACCAAGACGTGACTGGAAATATAGGCACCAAATTTTATCTCCTCATCAAGATTATTCTATTGGCGTCTGTATGGAGAGATATTTTTAAATTTTTTATTACTTTCTTGACGAAATACCTAGGTCCGGTTCTAAGTTAGATTCTGTCGATTCACGATCTCCCTCCTCCTTTTTCCCCCAATCCCGAACTCTGTTGATCCACCAACATCAATGGCGTTGTGAGCAGGAGCACATTCAAAGTAATTCCACCAGTTCTTTCGAGATGAGCATGCAAGCTTGCATAGAGCATTATTTTTTTAGCCACCAAAAATATCATGCCTCACAATAATAAGGGCAAAATAGGAAAACTAGTAATAAATTAGACAAAATTTAACGTTTTCCGTTATGTCAGTAATGGGTGTTTAACAGTTGGGTTAACTTGAGGCAAAAAACTAAACGGGGAGAGCAGTGATATTTCAGAAAGTAGAGGGGGTATTTCTACTTTTGCCAAAAACCTCAAGGGAGGTTAGTGTAATTTATCCAAAAAAAAAAAAGAAGTAAATCCTTTTAGATTGATAATTTATATAAATGGTCACCATTTGATGAGTTCAATGTTATGTGAGTAAAGTAATTGATTCCTGCTCTACATTACATTTCATGAAGTCCATTATTTTTATGAGCAGTAAGCAATTAAAAACTTTTTGTTTATTTCATCTTTTGTTTTTACCCAGAATGGCTCTTTTTCAACCTTGAATGTGTGTGTTTGACAATTCTTCCTTTATCCTTTGGATTTTCCTGGCCTTTTTTTTTGGAGGTTTGGGTTTGCAAGGTGGAGGGTTTGCAAGGTGGAGGGTTTGCAATCTTCTATATAATAAAATTTGAATCTACGTATTTGACAATTCTTCCTTTTTCCTTTTGACGTTCCTGCCTTTTTTGGGGGGTGGGGGAGGATGGGGGTTTGCAATCTATATAATAAAACACCTCATGTTTTCATGTTTTCAAATTGTCCACGAGACAACTTATGTTTGGAGGGTGAGGATCAAATGCTCAGATAAGATAAAGGGCTGAGATTGCATTTTACCGTTTCTGTCTCCCACCTGTTCACTTCCAAGGGTTAGATAGAGTTTCCTTCCTATACAAATCCCAATTTAAAAACTCATTCACAAAGCTATACTTTACCTTTAGCAGCCTTTCTCTCTCGGCAGCATCACTCTTCTTAATCACCCTTTGCCGCCGTCGTCGTTCCCCTGCGGTAAGTTTTCACCCGCTTCTCTTTCATTCTCTCAATATCTCTCTCCCTCTTGCGGCCGCAACCTTCATCACCATCACCATTGCCATTGTTTCAAATTCAATCCGCATCCTCTATCTTTCTAACCTCTTCTGTAAACTGATTTTACAAACCCAAACCATTGCAAACCGTTGCCCAATGGTTCTACTGTCAGCGACAAATAATTTCTCTTTCTCCAACTAATCAATCCATCTTCTTTCTTTCTCTACAAACCTGCTGCATCCAATTTCTCTCAAATTTCGGTGGTCTTATATTATACCATCTTGGACAAAACCAGCCGATCTCTTTGTACATTTTCGCGCATTTCAGAAATTACGTGTTATCAACCATAACCGGTACCATTTCAGAAATTACTTTTTTTTAAATTTTCCTTTAATAATTTGTATTTTTGCTATTTTTATTTTAAAGGTTTTGACTCTATTTGTATCTTTTGCTATTGAAGATGGTAGTGTAGAGAGGGAGGGAGGGAGGAGCTATATTTTCTTTTGCTATTGGTTTATTTTCTGGTTCTCTTTTCTTCTTCTCAGATCTGCAATATTTTCTTCTTTCATTTTACTTCAACCACGAATTTAATGTTCGTCGAGTTTGAAATTAGTAGAAAGAGTACCATGATTTTTTTTGCCTGATACACAATAGACAATACAAAGAATACCACGAATTTAACTTCAACTGTGAATTTAATATTGGTATCTTTTCTGAATTTAACTATGTATGTGTTGTTGTATTCAATTTAAAGGTATTCGTTGTATTGCCTATTGTGTATCATGCAGGAGGGAAGACTGCTACCTTTTATAAATGAGCGTGGTTTTAGTGTGTGAAATTTAGGGCTGAGATTTATTAATGCCCATTTTGTTAATGCATATTTGTGAATTACCATAATTTAGGGCTGAACCAAGGTAATTTTCAATGTCGGAATTTAGGATTGTTAATTTATTAATGCCCATTTTTGTATGGTTTTAGTGTATGAGAACCCATCTCAAAGAATCTCTTCTAAACAAAAACCGATGACTGTGCCTGTTATTTATACTTGGTTTTACTTGCTTTCCCATGGTCTTCTCTGAAATGGAAACTCACTTCCACAAAATTAATCTCTGTGGTCGAGGGCTTTTACTGTATCAAAGAGCCAGGAAACCCAAATGTTTACCATGGGAAGGATATTCATAGTGGTTATTGTTGGAAGCAGGTATGGACTTTAATATGTTTATCTCAATACCCACAATGATAATTTGTTAACTTTTAATGTATTTGTATTATTAATTATATCATAGACCTTCATGAAGTTGATATACACCCTTGGGTTGCAAAAATGCTATTTTAATTTGGTTAAAAGCAGTGTATAGTGGTTATTTTAATTTATTTTAAAATTGTATTAATGATTGATTTTAGTTTAATCAAATTGAGAGTATAAAGACAAATTATTGTGTATTTACAGCCCACAACCTATTTTATGGTAGGTTCACGATAGTGTTAGAGGTTCGTTAACTTTCTTTTCTCCTTATTTTTTTAAAATTTTTTATTTAAGCATTGAATTTGTTATGTCACTTAGGGCTTTGGTGGTTGATCTTATAGGTCACATGCACATACATATGCTTATGCTCAAAACATGGCTCATTAAATATCTGCAATTGTCATTGCAAAAGTTCATTGCTATATTTTTTATATCATAAACTTAAGTTTTGGGTTTCACAAAAGTACAATGAACTTCAATGGCTATGATTGTATGCGTAAAATGTTTCTGATGTTGTTGCCTTGCTTTTGTGTCCACTTTTCAAAAGTTGACATAGAAACGTTCTTTTGATATGTCAACCTGTATAGAATGTGAATTGAATAAAACATGCTTTGTAGAATGTGAATTGTTGTAAGTAAATTGTTTAAAAGGCAGAAATTGAATCTTGATTCTTGAAGGCCATTGAAGCCTCTCATCGTTGTAACAGTTACGGATAATGTGCTCCTCTTAAGTCTTATGCATCCCCATTTTTTTACTTTTAAGATTGCGATGCAAATAACATATGGAATATCAATATAGGAAATTAGAAAATTATATTATTTAGGATATTATATTATTTTATTTTCCTTTTCAATTAATTAAGATATTATATGATTTTGTTTTCTTTAATTAAGGATTCAAGTTTTTATTTTTAAATTAGAGTTTAAGCCTATAAATAAGATAATTGAACGGTTTGTTTTTTTGCCTAGTTGCTTTTGTTGTGTTTTTTGTGTTGGGTTTGTTTGGTTGTGGTATATTCTCTGGTTGGTGGTAATCTCTCACTGTTCTTTTTTGGTGGGTTTCGCACGATTGATGTTGCTGGCTTCTTGTTAGTTGTGGCTTTGTTAGCTGGCTTTTTGTTGCTCTTGGCTTTTGTTCTGCAACTGTGTTTTTTTTACCAGGTAAGGTACGGGTTTATTTGGGGTTAATTTTATGCATGTTTTTGTGAATGTGTATATATATAACAAGGATTGGTGCTGAATATTCTTGTCCAATTTCTCATAAAACTTTCATAAAAAGTTTCGATCGGGTTGTTTCCTGTATTGTTTTTTGTGTTGGGTTAAGAAGAACCCATTTCTTGCATATTCATGATTTATGGGAGAAATCTCCATTTTTTTTTGTGTTGGCTTGTTTTCTGGTTGTGTAAGGTCCTTGTTTGCCCATCTCTGTCTCTCTCTCTCAACAAGAAAAAATCAATGAATTGCGGGGATCTTGAGAAAAAGTTAGCCCAAAATTGGAATTAATAGAAAAATATGATTATCTTGTTCAACCTTTGTATGGAAAATATGTTACTAGGTGTGGGAAGCTTTTCTGCAAGAAACCTAGAGGAACTAATGCAGAAAAAATAAAAACCCAAGGAGAACCAGAAGGGTTTGCATGTTAAAGTCCTAAAAAAGCTGCAAATAGCAAAAATCTCAACAAGAAATGAAGTGGAGAAGGGTATTCTAGGAATATCAATGTGGGTGTTCTTAACAAAAATCTCAAAAAATTACCGTTGTGGGTCCTAGGTGGGCCCAGAACGACCCAAAACTTGACCACACTGGATGATCTTTAACAGTTCTTAAATATTTGATGATCTTTGACAGTTCTTCTCTGGCACAACTAATTCGTGCTTTCTTTCTGAAATTCTTTGCTTTCCACTTCTGATTTTGGTGTATGATTGGTTTCTTTCCACCATTTCATTCGCATTAACGACTTTATTAACCTACTCACAAATTTGTTAAAAAAAGTCCGTATTATTTATGTTACTGTGCGTAATCTTATCAATTTCTACTTCGTATTGTTCATTGGTTTCTTTAGATCTTTAACTTCTCATCTTGCTTTCGTTTTATGCTTTATAATTCTGATTTCTCAGTTTATGCTGGGGGCGAAGTTTTTTCGAAGAAACCAAACTAACTGGCCAAACTGATCGGACCAATTGATTTTTGGTTGGTTTTCTCTAATGAGTTTGGCTGGTTTGGTTTTGTGAATGAGTTGTTATTATTAGTATTGTTATTATTTTTAATCTTGGTTCGGTTTTGATTTGACAGTATTTTGTTAAAAAACCGGCCAAACCAACCGAATTCTGCCCACACACGTTTATGGCTTAAATCAGTAATGTAAATATAACCCTAGAGCCTTCTAAATTCTCACTTCTAGGAAACCCTAGCCTCGTGTCTCTCATCCTCTCTGAGTCTCCAGCTCTTTCAGCCTCTCTATCATCGTTGTCGGCTTAAACCAGTTTTCTTTATGATCTGATCCGCTTTCTTTTATTTTTTGATTTATTTTTGATTTTTTTCGGGTATGTTTTCTTTTTTTCCCCTGATATGTTTTCTTTTTTCTTTTTGCCCCCTCATTTCCTTGTTATTATTCTTGAATATAGCTTTGCTGCCATGGTTGATCTAGATTCTATAGTGTTGGGTATAAAGTTATGCTTGTTGAGTTGGAGGGACAAGTACATAAAATGATAAAATATCTAATCCAAAGAAGTGCCCCAAGGCTAGATAGCTTACTACTAGTATTCTCAACACTCTAGGAGCTTTTGTTTGGCTAGCAAACCTAGCGTTACTAGCTTTTAGTTCAACTACAAGTTTCAATTTATTATAAACACTTATAATTTTTGTTACAAGTTATAATTATTTTTTTTTCTATTTCAGTTATCAGTTATAATTTTTGTAAAAAAATTACAATTTTTGCTATAAGTTACTAATTTTAGCAATTTTAAACACCACCTAAATACACAATTTTAGAGTGCACCCCTCGGTTATTAAATGCACAAATATTGAAAAGCGATTTTGTTTCATCAGTTGGAACTTAAAAAATTCTCAAAGATCCGGTTTTAATGCGTAAGTGTACTTTGTAATTTTTTCATTTTGTGTGTACATTTAAGAAA
This sequence comes from Heliamphora pulchella, assembly GCA_032270985.1. Classification (NCBI taxonomy): domain Eukaryota; kingdom Viridiplantae; phylum Streptophyta; class Magnoliopsida; order Ericales; family Sarraceniaceae; genus Heliamphora; species Heliamphora pulchella. The sequence continues at coordinate 22,469 of JAULJZ010172469.1, forward strand.
ATTCCTACCTACATCCCATGAACTTTAATGAACCTGAACTGGCCATAATTTTTGAACCTTACCTACCTGACGAGTGAAAGATCACTGGCACTAATAACTAATTTTGCAAATTTAGTGACTTACAACTAAATTAATTATGCAAATTATTATGGAACGAATTTGGATTCTAATTTAGAAAAAAAAAACCCATTTGAGATTAAATTAATTATGCAAATTATACAATTCCTCTGATGAATTTCTTCAACAATTAAAATTAGCTGACTCGGTAGAAGTCCACCCCACAAATCCCAATCAAAACTCTCAATATCTTCACGTTGCCACGTCATATGATCACGTAGAAATGGAAAATAAGAAGAGGAAAGTGCAAAATCTATCCATATGGTACAAGTATGATTCTAAATTAATGGCATTATATTACAAATTTTATAATATTACACCTTCTAATATGCAAATTATGACGTTAGCAAAATCACTGAGGCATAATTATTATAAGACTAACACCAGTCGACCTTCAAATAGAAGAAAAGAGATTTGATATACCTAAGGGTCCGCTCTAAACAAATGGAATTTTTTCATCAAAACAAAGCATTAAATTCTCAATTTAAAGCAACACATAATTACGCATGTTAATATATCAAATCTTTTTATTTATAAAAGAAAAAATCACATCTAATATTAAATAATACTTCAAAAATACCTAATAATTTTTCGTCAGGAAGTACCTCCGCCCAACTTCTCTTGCTTTTATTATCAGTACACCTACTAGTATTTAACTGGTCAATCAATAAGGAATTATTGGGACTGACCAACTCAACAGAACCACCCATATTGGATTTTCCTTGTCTACAATTATTGAAATGGTCCTCTTCTGTCTCTTTTCTTACTCACAATCCCCATGTCCAATCTTTTTCTGGTTCTTTATTCCAAATTCCTTCCCAAAGAAAAGTACTGATGAGAGTGGTAGATTTTTATTTATTTATTTTACGATGAAAGAACTATCTCAAAGTAGGAGTCTTTTGGACTCATCTTTAAAATGTAAATCTTTAATTACTTACAATTACTCGCAAATCACAGACATCAGTTAAGTCAGGGCATTTTCAGCGAGAATCAAACACAATACCTTTGAATTTACGGCTCGTTTCACTAACGACTTTAAACCACTGGGTTATTGAGGGCGGACAAAATGCTTTGGGCCTAAAACCCCAATCCAATTAAGCGAGACCAAAGCCTCAAAAGAGAGGCCAGCCCACAACGGACTAGACCCAAGCTCCAAGAAGCCCGAATTACCTGTTGTTCGGGCCATACAAGTTCGGCTCACCCCGTGAAGGGGCAGCCCGAACCAAAGAGGCCCAAGTCGGCCTCCTGAATGAAAGGTTAAGTTTTCATTTTCGATACGATTTGATCAGATCTACAGGATGGAAACAAATCTGTAAAGTGGATGGAAACAAATCATACCTTTAGGATAGGAAACAACTCCTAATTGATAGGAGGTAGAATCCTAAGAGGATTCAGCCTATATTAGTCTTGACCCATATATAAAGGGAGGCATCCCAAGCTATCAGGTACGCAATTCTGAAGCCCAAAAC